>JAPYZP010009706.1:0-16925 GCA_030522985.1 Torymus sinensis
GTCCAACCCAAATACCACTTATTATAATTCCATCGTACACCATAACACATCACAGATCCTTCCATCAGCCCAACTTATTTACTTTCTCCTTCCCTTTCTCATTATTATTATTATCATCATCATCCCGCATATACATTTTCCCTCCATCGATCATATCACCCACACCCACATACATATATCCACACGTGTGTATGTACATACGATCGTTCCCGATTAATCCAAGTCGATCGCACGCGCGCGCTTTCGATTGCCCCGCTTCCACGAGCCGTAATTTGTTTAAGTTCACGCCGAGCTTGTATTCATATCGCCGCGTTACATCGACGAGGAGTGACGAAACTCGGCTCGCGTATACGCGGACGTTGTTTAGAGAGGATACGACAAGATTGTCATGGCTGATATGCGCTGTGTGAGGTTTGGCTGGAATAGTAGGAAGGACAGGTGTGGAGGGAAATTACTAATTTTTTTTCTTACAGAGGGGTTCTTGTTTAAAATAATGTTTTACGATACTATAATTAATTTTTTTTTTTATTTTAATTCTTTGTAAATAAAAGTTGTGCTGTACTCCGATTGGCGTGATTGTTATCTCCAAGGTATCTGAAACATAAAAGAAAAGGACCAAATGTTACAAACATAATGTTATTTGACTCATACAAAGTCCGATACACCACCTCGATTATGATCTTATAAAGATTTAAAGATGTAATCATCTAAAAATATTATTCACAAATAAATATATTTCTTATAATATACAGAACCATTTCCGACACAAAATTTCAGTGTTCAATTAAGATTTAGCGGACAATAAGTACGCAAGTATTAACGTAAAATAAATGGAGTTATATAAAATAAAAGTTATTGTGTAATTTTGTTATTCGCTACACAAAACACACGATTTTTCACTGTGTATTCCCAATAAAAAATACTTATTACAAAAAAGTATTCCTCAAGAAACCTATAAAACATTTTTACTGCGCCACATTTAATCTTCAACGAAGTTTCCCCCAACTTCTCTATCCGCTTAACTCCCCCAATTGAACTAATTCCAGGCGAGGCTCAAGTCCCTCCCCCCTCGTCCACCTCATCAGCCCACGCGCATCCTCCGAATTCCCGAAACAACCCGTGAAATCTCTCTAACTGCCGATGAAAATCCCCGGCGATTGGCCTTAACGAGCGCGAATATCCGCGCGCGCGCTCTCGTGAATGAAAGAATAAAAAGAGCGAGACCCGCATACGCCAGCTGCTGCTGCTGCTGCTGCTACTGCAACGTCAGCAGATATCGCGCGTAATAATGCGCGCGTGCGAAGCAATGACTTTCTAATAAATCGACGCGAGAGAGGAGTAATCGATTTTCCGAGTGGCCGCGGGAGAGATCGATGTTTGTTGTTAAGGAGTAAATTGAGGAGATGGAAAAAATGGTTAGGATGTTGGTTGTTTCCTTTTTTTTTATTGGGGGTTTAAAGAGTCCGAGGATTGATTGACTTTGTAATTAAAATTTTTTTTCATCTCGAGGGTATTTTAATTTACGTTGTTATTATGTATATCGTCAAGTTACGTGGGTTCTGGAGAACACCGAGAAATTTTATTTCGCAAAATTTTTTTTCAACCCGGAGGAAGTTCTTTTTGCGTTTTCCTGTTCACTGATCCTCTTGTCTTTGTTAAGATTACCGATTTTTCCCTTTTCTTTCAGTCAAATAGAAAGTCCGCAGCGGGCGCCATTGCATATTTTTTTTTTTACAATCGCGGCTGGATCTTTTAAAATTCACCGTTAGAAACAATGAGGTAATAAGTAATTACATAAAACCAAATTTATCTTTACCCCGAATAACGGGATAATTGTATATTTTTGCATCTCGTATCTATAAATTAATCGACATCAATATTTATATACTTTACTTTTTCGAGATTATACTTTTTAAAAGTATATCATGAAGATCTTAAACTACGCTCGACACCCACACAACCGCGCCACCTCTTATCACCACCTGCACCTCTCGCAACACCTAACTATACCTCCACATAGAAAGTCTCCCGACGCGCGCGCTCGACTTTTTCCGCCGCATCCTCGCGCGCGCTTGCCAGGTTTTCCTCCCGTCGCGTTCGAAAGTAGGAAAGCGTCGCGCTAGAGAGAGAAAAAAAACACGCCGCGATTCGCCACGGGCGACAATGCAGATTAACTTCGCGCAGAGGGATGGGCGGAGAGGGGGGGAGAAGAAGGGGTGAAAGCGTGTCGAGGAAGTTTCACGGAGGAAGCGTCGTCGCGGATGAGCGCCGGCAGAGCTAGTCCGGTGTGTTTTAATTATTGCAGTCACTCGATTTAATCGATGGATTTGGATTTGCGTATTGTCGCAGCGGGACTTTCTCGAGGTGGAGTAGATGGGGTTCAGGGTGGATGGGTACGGGGTCAGTGGTTCTGGCGGGAAAAGTGAAAATGAGCTGGTTTTTGGAACGTGTCTGTGAGGTTTAGTGGATGAGTAGACATACAACTAAATAATCTTCTTTCTAGCTATTTGTCAAAATGACCAGTTTCTTGTTTAAACCATATTTAAATACACAATCCAACTCTTTATTCTAAGGAATGGGATTCTACTTCCGTTATTAACCTATTGATAATTATTATAAAATACAGTAAAGCCGGTACAGTAGATTTCTACTCAGACCTGCACACACATCCCTTTGAGTATGTTTTATTTGTTGGATGACTAACGCGCAATGAGACATCAGTTTTTCTCGTGTAACAGAAGTTAGATGAATAACGCGAGAGTTGATTAGCGTTAAGTTTGCAAACTCGCAACCATCACTTAAACACTTAATTTTCTCGGAAGGAAGATTCCAGTTACGAGCGTTCAAGTAATTGCGGTCAAAGTCCAGTTTTAAATTGTTGAGATGTAACTTTGGATACAGCGTTTCTCAAACAAGAATTAATCGCCTGAATGACCAGTTTTTAGTCCTCGAAATATTATTATTTTTACTACTTTATTGAGAATCAATGATTAATTCTTTAATTTTTTCACTCTGTTAACAGGACATGGACCTCATAGAGGTTCTATGGAAGCAAGACGTGGATCTGGGCTTCTCACTGGTCGACACGACGGCACTCAAGAACGCTGCTACCTCGTCCACGAAAGAGTCCGAGGATGACATCGAGAAGCTCAAAGCTTTGGAGGCCATCAATGGGTCCGATGACAAGGTAAGTTCAACGAGTTCTATGTTACACATCATCGTGTTGCGTAATTCCATATAAATAATCCGATTCACGTCTGCAGTCTGGACAATGACAGTATTGTAATTAATTAGGCTGGTCAATGAACTAATCTTTTATCAATGGGTATTAATTTTTTTATTACCGTCTATCATTACTGTTATCTTTTCAATAAAATTGATAGAAATAGAATCTAATAGATAAAGAACGACATTTGAATGACAATGATTGTTAAAGATTATTTTAAATATTCATTATTGAACATAATAAGCTTAAAATCACACGCAAAGAACTTGATTACAAATTAGTTCGTTGACTCTATCCATATTATGATCCAAAATACCTTACGTCTTACATACTGTCCAAAACAACCCCGGCTTATCTGGCTTCATTACCTCCATCATACCAACTTAAAAAGCCAAAACGACGAGAGATAACGGGCTCATTACAACCGCGGCGAGACTCGAGACAAGGATCTCCGATCCCCCCAAAAACAATACCGATTCATCATCGTCGCAGTCACAATACGAAATCGTCCCTGCGCCGATTCATATCTCACGACGAAGACCTCAAACGAATGAAGGCCGCTGTGCGCCGCCATGGTGGTAGCGGGATTTTTCGATCTGTAATAATCCTGTATGTAACCTTGTATAGTACTGTACCAGTTCTAGGTTTGCATCACTCATTGTTTTGGTAACGCATGTTCGACGAGGCTTATCTCCCATATCGTACATGTCGTGTGTCTTTTTATTTTTTGAATCGATAATGGACACGCGTTACGTAACTCTCGGCTCGATGAAATCTAGATTTTTTTTTGGTTGTGTACTTGGTCGAGGCATGATTCAGATATCGTGTGAATAGATGCAGGTGATCGGTTCCTATAGATCAAAGTTCGCACTAGTCAGAGTTTTGAGAAAGCCTTCGGTTCTCACTCGAGAAGCATTTCCTGGAGCCGCTTGATTGTCAATTAACGGTTTCTGCTTGGAGAATAATCAATCGATCAAAGTGGATTTGTCATGATTTTGGGAAAAACTGAGTTATTAGTCACTTAATAATTCAGGCTATTTGTTACGTCAAAACCAATTACTTCAATTCATTTTAAATACACCTCTATGCAAATAAACTCGGAATATTCAATGTTCATCATCCAGCAGATTTTATTAAAGCCAAGAACCGAATCTTATTATATCACCATCACGAGCGAGACGATGCATGACGTGACACTTCACAAAAGTTCGGTACACTCCTCCGTTACGAAAATCCACGACCAAATTTGCATCTCTCTGTCTCTCCCTCTCTCGCTCTCTCGTCAAATCAATCTAAATTTTACAATCCAACATATCTCTACCTCCATTCCCGCCTTCGTCTTCGCCGACAAAAAAGAAAACTCAAAAGCACATCTCCAGACGCGAGCCGCGTTCCGAGGGTCATCTCTCTCTCTCTCTCTCGCTCTCCCTCTCGTTCTCTCTTGCTCCTCACGCGCGCATTCCTCTCATCCTCTCATCCTCCGCCGCCGCCGCCGCCGTCGAGGATGACGTTGCAGGGACGTCCTGGGCGGGTCGGCCATCAGCTTTTTTCTCTCTCTCTCTCTCTCCCTCTGGCTCTCCCCCTACGTCTGGTGGCCTTCGGTAGTTCGATGTCTATCTCCGTCGGCGTCTCATTGTTCCGCGCCTTTGTGCGCGGAGATTCCCGAGATGCGCGATACGTATAATCGATATACGTGACATGGATCGCGAACAAAAGAGAGAGCAGAGAAGACTTCGTGCTCTTTGATTTTCGTCGGGGATGCGATTCTTGGATTGCAACGGGGGGTTACCGCGGGGATATTCCGTGAGCCGGGATTCGATTGTGGGGAAGTAGATAGACAATATAATGTTGGATTCGGTGATTATTGATTAGGTTGGATGATGGTGATGACGCTTGTGAGTAGAGGATGTGTGCGAGGGGATGCAAATATACGTTTGACTTATAGTCAAAGCCTTCTATGATAGGTCTTTGTTGTATTATTTTGAACACTGACTATGTTAACATGCTAGAGAGTTAAATTATCATTAAATTTAATTTTCGAACATACGATTTGAGATACGATGTACCAATGCAGGAATTCCACTACACCATATTATAATTATACAGTTTTTCTCGGCCCATGTCTAGCTCTTGTAAAAAAAACTTCAGTTATTTCAACGAAGCTTCTCAAGTCCTCAAAGCCTCTTCTACTAAACCGACCAATACCCCAACTCACGAAAAAATGGCGCCCAACCAGCCGCAATAAGCTCCCTCTCTCTCCTTCTCCCAACTCAAACTACGTCACACGAAACCTCGATACTGGGTCACGCACGCGACGTTCGTTCCATCCCCCCGAAAAATGGCGCATCCTTCTCACTCTCTTTCTCTCCACCTTGAGGGAAATGATAGATGTTGCGCGCTCCCATTGGCCCGCGAAGGGGAGGCGAATAAAGAACACCGAGGGAGCGAAAGAGCGAGCGAACGAGCGAGGCATTAATGGCCCTGGAAATTGAAAATGGAAACGAGGCGGCCGCCTGTCCGTCTGTCTTCTCTCCCCGCTCGCGCGCGAGATTGTTTCGCCGTGAAATATGGCGCCGCCTGTTTATCTTTCCCGTCTCGAGTTCGCAGTTCATTTGGCGCTCAGCTACTGGAGCCGTGGAGTGTGCGTGCGAAGGGTCGCTTCCTTGCTTGCTCTGCGTGTGATAGATGGCTGTAGTCGTCGAGTTGTGCCAGGCTAAAAAAAATCGCACGACTGCTCGCGGGGTTTTAATGGATGACGGAGTTGTGGTGTTTGTTTTTCATGTTTTTTAATTTTTTTTTTACGAGGAAATATACAGGGATTGTCGGTCCAATGTTTCAGACAGTGAACATCACCAATGATGATACAGTTATTATTCGCTTATGGATTCGCTGTGTACAGTGTTTAGCTATTCTCGTTTACAATTATTCTAATAGCTCTAACTTTAATTTAATAAAAAAGACTTTACAATGTCTTTTCACAAAGTATACACCTACCGCATACATTCATTAACCTAATTGAACAATGTACCTTACTTCACACTTCATTTCCTCGCAGACATACAATTAACTAATTAAAACACCTTCCACGACACATTTCATTCCGCTTCCTTTATACATCTTCGACAACACGATTCTCCACGTCCACATCACACACAGAGCCCAAAACCCGAGCGTACAAATTCAACGCTCGATCGATCCTCGACGCTCCAAACAATCTTTCTCTCTTTCTTTCTCCACCTTCTCTCCTCCCCCACTTTCGTAATCGAGGGAAGCCTCGTTTTTCGTATTCATATATCTAAAAGCCCTCCCCCTCTCATACATACATACATACGTACACACATACACATTCGACGATACATCATGCAACGGGCTCGATATAAAGGGCTCTCGCGGAGGAGGAGGAGGAGGTAGAGGGGGGGAATAACGCGGCCCTGATAGCCCCGCGCTCGCGCGGTGTGATTAATGATCGCGGGCACAATGCTGTTTTCATTAAACTCATTTCAACGCGCGGCCCAGCGGTTCGCGTGTGTCTACGCCCTTGGGGATGTGGGCGCATGCATATGTAGCGACGGTGACGTGTGTGTAGATGTATGTGTATGTGTAAGCAACGCGGCGTCGAGTGGCGCAGCAATGCGGAGGGAAACATTAATCGAAGAGGGAGAGAGAGAGAGAATAATATCAGGAACATGTGGAATTTCGGTAGTTGGAGTTGTGATTTTGTAAGATATTCATTCGTCCATTCTTCGAGCTAAAATAAAACCATCCACGTAAAAGTACTCTTAGGCTTAGATGTTACCTATTTCATTAAAAATCGTCGCCACTTATCTACAAATCGACCAGCAAAGCACCTCGCTCAACCTCTAATTACAATCTCGACTTGCTACATCCTCAAACGAATAAAAAAAAATCCCCCATCTCCTTCGTCGCTATCAATCCTCCATCTTCTTCGCGTTCATCAGCATCCCTCCTCTTGTGCCGGCGTCGTCTCTTCTCTGTGGTCGAGAGCTTGAAGAAGGATGGCTTTGATTATGACGTCTCTATGACGCCGCGGCCTTGGACGCAGCCGCGGCTTCTTCTCACGAGCCATTGTTGCTGCTGCTCGCGGGGCGAACTTGGCCACGTGCGAAATTTATCGATTACTCGTGGCTGGTTTTTGTTTTCGTCGGGTAAACTTGAAAGTTTCCTCGGCTGGTTCGGGGTTGGGTGATGTGCTGAGTAGGATTCATCAAAGCAGCACAATTAACAACTAAATTTGTAAATTGACGATTTTTTTTATTGTTTCTGAGTGTTCATTCAATTATATTTTTATCTTGGTTCATGGAACGTGAACATTGTCATGGATTGACTAGTCATTCTTAAATCTATAAACATATCCGCAAAGCACCAATTTAACACAGTTTTACGACATAGAAATACTTCAATAATTGCTCGCACAGCACAAAACTTGCTTTATGAATTCATCACGCGCTTCCATCCTGACAATTAAATCATCACGACTTTGAATACGAAGAAATCGTTATTATTTTTCACTGCCAATTCAAATCCCTCTAACGATCGCACATAGCCGACTTACGATTGATCGTCAGTCCGGTACCGTAACCCACTTCCCATTTCTCCAACTTCACTCGTCTCCTTCCCCACAAAAACGCTAAACAAATCCCATCCTGATTAAGTCGTTTCTACCGGCCCCCACCACCATCGTCCACTAAAACCACATTCACACGTCTTTAAAAAAATCAGCCGAGACGATGATCGATACAGCCGAAGTGACTCGCCTGCCTCCATTTTGTTTATCCTAGAGAGCCCGCGAGCTTTCGTGTCTGTCTGTTTGACTTTCGGTCTCGGGCGCGCGCATAAGAAAGAGCCCCTCTCTCGTGACGACAATGGAGTCGTTACGTCGACAGCATCCTTTCATTCCTAATTTACCTCGTCATTTCTTCTTCCCTCGTTCCTCGCGTATATAGCAGAGACGAGCGCACGCGCATGTGCACGGGCAGGTGAGAGAAGCTAATCCTTTTTTTCGGTGCCTCTAATTGGGTCTGCTGCGCGAGCGAGCGAGGTTTTGTATATTTGGTGCGATGTATAAAAGGTGTGCAGTTGAGTGCGCAGCTGTTGCGCGCATATGCGTGCATCGTTGTTGTGGATAATGAAAATGGCTCGGGAAAAGTTGGACACGGGGTGGCTGACTTTTGTTGGCTCGGAAATGCAGTTTGATAGAGATATTTTCGTGCGTACTTGGGAAAATTTGATCGTAACCATTATTAATTGCTGACATTCTTCCTTTGTTGGATTTGTATAACTTTTAACTGATTTTGCATCCTAATATTTGACCATATTGTATGTTAGTCACTTTTGTCCTTCATTCAATCATCAAAACGGGACTAACAATTTTCTCAACCTCTCACAAACGAAAATCCCTAGGATCTCGAAATCCAAGTGTGTTATTAAAGTTATTTATTTTGAATAAAATCCTCTGGAATGCGCGCGGGTGACTTCAACTGCTCTATCATCCCATCTTTTCTTCTATTTCTTTCGAATTTCAAATCACAACAGACACGCGCACACCTACGAAAAAGTCGACGCAGACGTTACGACCTAGAAAAATAAGCCATCCCCTTAGCCGTCTCATTCGAAACGTTCTCACATATTATACGTGTGTGTATACCTCGCTCATCCGCAGACCTCGAATTTAGACATCACCAGGATCTGTCGGCGGATGAAAAATGTGAAAATTACCGGGGCGGCCTTACATATATATACACACACGCACAATACGAGCGTAAAAGTCAACGTGTCGTCGAATGGCCGTCGAGGATTTTTCAAATAAGAGGGGAGGGTAGGCGACAATGCAACTGGCTCGTCATCGCGCGAAAATTTTCGTGACTTCCTTTTTTTCTCTCTCACTCATCGTCTCGACTCCCTGTTATTATCCCCTGATGCGCGCCTAGATTTCCTAGCGCGTTCTTCTCTCCCTCCTCCCTTGCGTCACATTGTCCGCTGTCGGCGCTGCCTCTGAAAGGTCAACGATTCTCTTTTTGTTTCTGCGACGGACAATGTGGTCATTGTCGGTGGTAATCGTTGCGCTTTCGGGGCCTGTTGTCGGGGATAATTTTGTGAGCAAATTTTTGTTTCTGAATTCCAGAAGGGAATCAAGGAAGAGCCGGAGAAAGAGGACGACCCCTGGGCTGGACTTTCATACACCATTGATTTGGAAACGGGTAAGATTTTCTCATGTTTCTAGATGAATATTGACACATTTTTTACCTTAAGATCCTCTACATTTTGCAATTTCTAAATAACAGACCGGCGTAAATTCCTTTACATTTTTCAATAATAAATAAAATTTAAAAAAAACTGTATAAAGGTAAAAAATGTGTCGTAACTTTTGAACAGCAAGTGAAGTAACGTTAAAGTAAGCCAAACAAGTATTCTCTCTTCGTATTATAATTGTTTGAGAAAAAAAAGTCGAAACTTTGTGGCGTAAAAGTGAAACACACGTTTAAAAACGATTGTATCATTGGCACTTTATACATCTACAAAAAAAAGATTCATTATTCACCCACAAAAATAAATGCTATTTTAAAAATCCGTTAACGATCAATACAAACATGAAGAAAAAAAAAAGGCGCGCAGGTAAGTACTTAACACTTCATCCACCGATAAACTGTCAACGCGCCGTGAGACCACACACCCGGCATCAACATTCCTCGTCATCGACAAGGTACGTATATGTATATACATATAATAAGCATTGCGCAAGGCCCGCTCACAAACAGCGTCGCTTCGAGAAATTGATATTCCTCCAGGCCGCCGCTACGAGCAAGAACACAACAACAATGTAAAATCGGTATTCCGAGGAGCGCCGCCGAAGCGCGTATACAAAGCGTGCCAGCCGTTTCGTCAGAACAAGCGCGCGGCGCAGGGGCGGCGCACATTGGCTCTCACGCGGGGAAAAGGATTGTTTGGTGAATTAGAAATTTCGGTGTAATTGATGATCGCGGGAGGACGTGAATGGCTTGTCCTGGGTCTATGAGGTCGAAGGAGATATATTGTAAATTGAAATTAACTTGGATTGGAAGTGTGGCCTGTATATTTGATGTGGTGGTGATGTTTGAGATTGTTTGGTGATGGATGTTTATATTTATAATAAAAAGTTGGATAATGTTTGTGTAAGCTAGATAAAGAGAAAGAACCTTTTAAAGCTATAGCAGTGTTATAATATTACTATGAAATTCCTACAGAAGAACAAAATGTTACTATTTTAAAACTATTCATTGCGGATCATTAATATAAAGGATAAAAAGAAAACGAAAATATGAGTAATGCGCTCGTTAATAAACAGACATAGGAACGTATTCTAAAATTGTTCAAGCCGGTGAAAAAGCAAACTATGACTCCTAAAATAATTATTTCCATCTATAGAATGTTGACAAAAGTCATCAAAACCATCCAAATCAAACAAACTCAGCGATCAACGCAACAATTCCAAGAGAATCGCCCCCCAACAAAAATTTTGGCGCCCAACCTCAACCAACACCCAATTTCCCCCGACCTCTAATCCCTCTTCCCCAAAATTCGGCTCCTCGCGCCCATATATACTTACGAGAAAAAAAAGAAAAGAAAAGAAGAAATAACAGAGAGAAAGAGAGCGATCGAACTGGCGCAGCCGGCAGTACACAGCCAATAAGCGGCGCACACACACGCTCGCCGAGCGGGGAGTGGCGGGCGCGCTCGCGTCGAGGAACGCCCTCTCTCTCCCCCCCCACTTCGTCGACCCTTCGCTCGCTCGCTCACGCTTAATTACTTCGGCTCACAAAGAGAGCTGCGGGCGCGCGCGCGTGTATAGCGTTCGATTCTGAGAGGAGGAATTTTTTTTCGGGAAGAGAGAGAGTATGGGGTTACGTGGATTACGATGGCGATATGGTGTTTTGAAGTCGTTTTGAGGGTTCTATATAGTGATAGATTTTAGTCGGGAAGTCTCTTTTTTAATGTATCTTGCTTTTATAAATTTTTATGTCGCGAAATTAATACAACAGGATTTCAAACAATGGGATTACTGTCCAATTTTTAACTTCTTGAAGACGCTATTAAGACGCTATTAATTTATTAATTCTTCTCGCAAACGATTTAATCAGCTAATCCTGACTTCAATGCTTACATGATTGACGTCCGCTGATAAATATTAATTTTATTTTCACGAATAAATTGCTCTTTGATTATTGATGATGATTCACTGCAGTAATCATAATCCCACAGTAAGCTATCGCCAAAAATGCCATTATAACCGTAAACAAAACCATTTCAAATCCATCTTACGCAAAAAGCCAACGGCAGCAACCCTCGCTGCAAATTACGCTATTAAAATTCTTCGAAACTCATCGAGCGATAATCAGCGCTCGGTGAAATAATAAATATTCGCCTTATCGAAGCCGTCATCTACAAGCGCGGCTCGCGTCCAATGAGGAACAGGAAACGCCGCGCGCGTGCGCGCGCGCTTTTCCTTTTTCGCGCGCTAATTTATTCGCGGCGGCGGCGGCGGCTGCGGCGCGCTTTTCATTTTCGCCACGTGTAATCCGTCATGGCTCGTCAAGCAGGTGCTCCGCGTTCTCGCCTTCGAGCTCCGGGGTTTTCTTTTTGTTCTCGTGCCTCGTACTATAGCTCGCGAGAGTGTACAGTACAGGGCGGAGATCAAGATCGGCACGAAGCCGAGGCGATTTTCGCGAGGAAGTGGAGCTGACGCCCTCGGCTGGTGTGACTTTTTAGGATTGCGTAGATGGAGGCGTGATTTATGAGGGGCGGGGGGTGATTGTGGAGGTTACCTTCTAAGTATAGAAGGAATTTCGTCAAGCTGTTTTTTTTTAGAGAAATAATTTTGTTGAGGTTACACGTGAATAAACGTAATAACTCAAACTTTTTTCAATTTCTCTCTAAAAATTAAGCTTTCAAGAGTCAGTTAACCGGCACATCGACGATCTCCGGCGATATTCGAGTGTGTCAGTAGTGTACACGGGTATACGTTGTCGGCTGCTGCATGCGACAGCGAAACGAAAAATGCCGCGGCATGAGTTCAGCTGATTTTTCGTCTGAGTCAGCGGAATCGTATCGGCTGGTCTAGGGCAAAAAGTGGATTGCGCTCGCTTGCGAGCTACCTGGACGCGGACGTTTGATAATTGAAATTACCGTGCAATTAGAATTTTTACACTTTTTCAGGCCCGACTTTGTCCAGCCTATATACAAAGCGAATAAAAACTGGTTAATTTGTTATATGTTGAATACTATATGCGTCTACGCGGGAATGATATTATTATATGCGAGTGTTTTATTGTTACACATTGTAAGAGTTAATTTTAGTTTTTAGTTGGAAAGAATGAATACATATATACATAGTCTTTCGCTCTAGGCGTCTATCACAGTGATTAATAGAACCACCGGGGAAAATGCGCAGAATGCAGATAAGAAAGCCCATTAAACATTGTGCGTCTGGATTATTGCTCTCTAATTAGCGGTGCGACTTTTACCTTCATTGTTTTAAAATTGAATTTTTTATCGCTTATAATCGGAGAAAGCCTCGCGTCTACTTTTCGCACCGGGTGTTCCAATAAATAATAAATCTGCAGAATTTACAACTTTTTTTTTGCCTTTCCAAACGCATTAAAAAATACGTTTCAAGCGACGAAAACCGTCCAAACCACGCAAACAATCCAATCGACCCAACCACTCTCCATCTATCATTTCCCACACTCCACCCACGCGTCCCGAAAAAAGCTCGGAAAATTACAGCTTCCCCCCCTTCCCCCGAAACGAGAAAAAAAAACTCGAGCGAAAATTCCAGAGCACGACGTGTACAAATTGAAAAAAAACCTATCTCTCCCTCCCTCTCTTGTGTGTGAGAGAGAGAGAGAGAGAGAATCGAATCGATCGAGCCGCGCGCGGCGATTGGCCGCCACCGCGATGATCCATTAATCAAACGGCGGCAGCACAGCGGCGGCGGCGGCTAGCCTCGCTCTCCTTTCTTATGATAAGCCCGCGCTCGTGTACGAGTGGAGTACGATTTAATTTGTTCGTGGGATGCGCATGCGCGTGGAGTAGTTTTCTTTCGGGTAGTTTTTCGTCGTTCGAGGCGTGTATGTATAGGTGGAAGAGGATGAGTGTGTATAGGTGAGGTGAGGAATTGTTGATGTGTCATTATCGGATTGGTGGTGTCATTGTTGGTACGCGTGGTGACGGCGGTCTGCTGACCTTCACCGATATAATCGTTCCGATCGTCGCTATAAACAGCGAATAATTTCTCCAGTGTGCATGAAAAAAGCGACTAAATGTATCCGTACACAAAAAGCTATGCTGATATATGAAAGAAAACTAAATTCTGTACGCAGAAAAACGCCTTTATTTCTATACCACAATGCAACCGATTTCAATAAAAATCTATTAATTACCTATAAAGAAACCTTCCCACCTAACCTCAAAATGCGAATTATGCAAAAATCAAGCTTTCGCCTGTATGCGATTTCTCGCCGCGCATAATATGCGTATAGCCGTGTCCCGCGCTTTGAGATTGCGACAGAGAACTCGAGATCGGTATCGCGCGTCGGCACCGTACCGGAAAGACAATATGCGGTTTTCATCGTGCAGTGCACACGTGCGCGCGCACGGGATAGAGTGTAACAAACTTTCCTCGGCGTGGTTTCTCTATGCGCGGGTATACGCATCCGCGGTCTTGGGAAAGAGGGAAAACGACCGACGATGAGAGTGGGAAATGCGTGCATCATTGTTTTTTTTTGTAATAGAACGGAGGTATTTATGAAAATATGAATATAATTAGGTATGGGGGAATTCGGAAATTAAGCGGTTCGTGAAATTGAAAACTGTCTACTTAATGAAATACGCTGAAAGTAGCTACAAGTTGAGTTGACGATTTTAATATTACTAGCCAAATTTAAACGCGCTTCGCGCGTACTTTTTTGTTTTTGAAGTTGTGCATATAATTTTTCATATTAATTCCTTTAAATTAGTTTTCATTATGTTTTGATTTAATTATTTAGTTTGAAATAGTTAAGAATAAAAATTCAATTTAAAAAATTCAAATTTAGCGAAAGTAGCGGATCTTCCCGCCTATTCGTTACAAACCAATCGAAATCAATCTTTAAATGCTTCACAACATCCGGCTATCATTCTTTTAAGAGTGAATTAATTCTTCTAAAATTATCTCTTGCGTAAAATTTTACTCACTTGATCTTTTCAGCCTTGCATAAACCAAATATCCCCCCACAACTATATACTTTCTATAACCAACCTCCCACAAAAAATACCTCTTATCTCGGTTAAAAAAAAACCCAGCACCTCAATTTTTCATTCGTTTTGCACAAGCCGCATTGTGCCGAGCGACCGCGATAACAACCGAGCGCGCGATCGCGAAAGAAAGGGGCGGTGGCTGCTCACGACTTGGCTTTTCGCTCGGGGCGCTCATTACACGAGTTATCGGCCCGGCCGATCGGAGGCCACGGGAAAGAAAAGGCGAGAGAGAGAGAGATCGGAGGCGTGCATTAACGGGCTCTCCTTTCGCGAATCGTCGTCGTCGTCTTTGTCCGAATGGAAATTGATGATTTTGTTTGACAAATATTATACGGGCGAAATCGTATAGCCTAATATAATATTAACGTTGAAAGAACATTGCTAAAATGTTACAGTTACCTGTAGTAAAATATATATACATTTACTTATTTCTTTTGCGTTTTTCGAAATAATACCACGAAATTTGTAACTGTGCCGTGCACATTTCGCTAAAAATAAAACTCACTTTTCCAACAAACGAAACTAATTTTCTCTTCTCGCCGCGCGTGAAACTACAAAATTAAATTCCGGAAGTCGGAAAAGATCGAAACGACGCAGCACACGCGTAAGTGTGTTATACTGCCCATCTGCTGCCACGTGCGTGTCCGTTTCTTTTTTCTTTTCGGGGGCGTACGTAATAATGGATAATTAGGAATGCGGGATCGCTCTGTATATGGAGTCGAGTGGCTCGCATATGTGGCTGATGGTTTTATTTGCGGGCGATTAGGTTATTGTAATGGAGCGCGCGCCTGGTGTTCTCGACTGTCATGGTGGCTCGTGTGGGCTGGTTCGGTTTTGGGTAACTTTGCCGAGAGAAAGTTATAGTAAGGACTACGTCATTGGCCGATTATATTTTTGGAATTTTAACTTTATAAAAACCAATGATAATTTTATTTTTAAACAATATTAAGTACAAAAAGAAAAAAGGTTGGAAATGTTTTTTTAAAAGCAAAAATCTAATGTTGATTTTTTAATAAGATGCGAAAGCAGACAAAGCGGCAATCACAGAAAAATGGCGTCGTGATCGCGTCCGCCATAGGCGCAGACGCTCGCGCGTCTGTTTCTTACCACGCGGCCTTTTTCGTCCGCGCCCAGTTTCGCGAAGACAATCGCGCATTGTTTTGCAATGGATTATTTTTCCGTTGATTCCTATCTAATTTTTTGCTGCTGTTTATCTGTAACTGTTTCGAATCGCTAAAGAACCATCAATTACATAAAAAAACAAAGCATTATTATAATACTGCTGCAGTAGCGTTGCTACAATATTGTTACAAAACAGACATAACAAAAAGTAAATTTACTATATGTACAATCGATCGCGCGCCATCTTTTCTCTCTTCCTCAGAAAATAAAGGCTTCCAGCCCACGCTCCTCGGGGTCGAAGGGAAAAATTCGCCCGACTCGATTCATTACCGGTGTCGCGTTAATTTCCGGCACGATTAGTCACGACGACGAGTGCGCGCGCGCCGGTAGCTAGTCGAGGGTGGCGAGGAGAAAAAAATAATATCCGACGTTTCCGCGCGCGCGGGCGCCGTGACGAAACGGGCCGAGGGTGAATTAATTAGAGAGAGGAAGGAACTCGAGGGAAAGTGCGTGGAAGTTTTGGGGAAAAACTTGGGTGGGGTTGGTTTAAGTGGTTTTTCGTGTTTTCTCCAAAACGTGTATAAAATGGAGATTGACATTTTAGTTGGGACGTGCGAGTAAACATAGCAGTAATTTGATCGTTTACAAAATAATTTTGTGCGAAAATATATATCTATACAATATTTAAGTAGTACTTTAATAATATTGTTTTAACGTAGGAATAACAATTGGCAGGACTTTTCACGTTTATTTAAGATGGTGTGGCATTCCAAAGAATCTTCCGTGGCTGTGTACTCTCTAAAGTTGAATTAGTGAAAAAACCACTATATATTATATTGGTTAAAATTACTCCACCGTAGAATTAGTGGATATTCACTAATGAAATAGTGAATATTCACTATGAATTAGTGAATATTCACTATTTCAAATAGTAAAATTTCACTATTTTAATTAGTAAAATTTCACTATTTCAAATAGCGAAATTTTTACTATTTCAAATAGCGAATATCTTTAATTCATTAGTGAATATCCACTAATTCTACGGTGGAGCTATTGTAACTAATATATAATGGTTTTTTCACTACTTCAACTAAAGTTGAATTAATGAAAATTGCTCCACCTATTGAATTAGTGGAAAAAACTATTAATTTATTAGTGAAATATTCACTATTTAATTAGTAGTTCTGAAGAAACTACTAATTTATTAGTGAATAATTTACTAATAAATTAGTAGTTTTTAAGAAACTACTAATGAAATAGTGAATATTTCACTAATAAATTAGTA
>JAPYZP010009709.1:0-15508 GCA_030522985.1 Torymus sinensis
CATCATTTTTTAAAAAGAGGATAAGATTCAAAATATGAAACACAGATCATTTCATATATAGGTTAGTTTCTCAACCAATCAGATGACACCTTAAGTAAATTTTTACATCTGCTACGACCAATCAAAGACTACTTTTTAACGGACTTAACCAACCGCAAAGGTTTTATTTCGGCTTCACATTTCCGTCATCATTCTTTTAAGAGAGGATGATACGAAAATTCAATAGTGAAACACCTTAATATAGCACTATAACAATGAAATTTTTTCTGCACAACATTTATTTAAATTTTATAATGTAGAAATTTAAGACACAATTTATTTTAGGTCGGGATCCTATCCATTACGGCAAACGTCTAATTGATTTTATATAATAATGATTTTATAACTAGTTGCGATCTTTTAGAACTTATGAATGATTTTCATATGAAAAATAAATCGATATCATGTTGTTTGATGTATCAAAATAAACATAATCTTCCACCCATCATCAGTTTCCAAAGTATTAGATTATAAAAGAATTTTTTGATAAAAATAACATTATCCAGAAAGAAGCCGTTTTTGAAATACACTGTTCTCAGAACTAGCTCTTCGCTAGCTTCGAAAATCTTTGCTCTCGTTTAAACCGTTATTCCTCTACATTCTTCTCTGCTCTTGCGTACGTCGTGGTACACATTTACAGAAAATGCTTTATTTCCCTTTGTATTTCAAGACCATTATTCCCGAAACCTATCTTATACATTTAACTCAAACGACTTTGGAGTTTTGGATTTCAAAGAAATGCATTCCGCGAACTAATACCGTATTTGCTCCATTAAATACTTTAAATAATCTTAAAATGAAACTGCAAACTCCACTTTAATTTATTAAAATACAAATCGAAGTTTGAGTCGAAGGTAGTTTCAAACAGACAAAACTCAAGTATAACATGTATCGAATAATTCATATACATATTATTATAGGATATAGTTCATAATTCCAATTACAAATATAAATAAAGAATCTATCATATTTATAGGCAATAAAAGTATTGCTGATGACTACTTCTTCTGTCATAGCCTAAAACTATGCTTGTTTTGCTGTTATCATCCGATATCAAAATTTTGTTAAGGAATATATTATATGGGGCTTCAGGAATAACCACATATCTTCCTTTTTCATGATTTCGAGTAAATCGAGTTTTTAAATTGGTATTGATGTTTTAGATCATGACAGAGGAGATTAAATACACCCCTATATATATCTAGAAATACTAATCTAAAGAACATATTTATTATCATAGTAATTAGACCAAATAGCGTTCATGTCTTAAAAAAAGACTTTCATTTATATCGTTTTTCCGGGAATAAAAAACAATTTGAGTGGAATTATATGGGTTTTCTGGTCTAAATGGCAATTATATCGTTTTTCCGATAACTTTTTTGATTCTTCATTATTCACGAAGAATTTAATACTATCATATCATACTAGTTAAGTCAATGAACGTATCTATTGACTGCGTAAAGGTGGCTATGGTATATATTGTTGATGTACATATAGTTAAGTGGAGTTGTATCGTATCGTAGAATTCACATTAACCGAGGAACAACTGACTTTTTCTGAAACTTTTCTTATGTATTTTCTATAATTATTACTTCGGTCTTAAGAAAATTTAATATGAATCATGTAAAATTTTACAGTACTGAACTGTAAATTTTGGGGTAGATAAATTTGCCAGCGATATTCAATAAAAATTGTAGTGATATACAATAACTTTTTACCGGAGTAGCACAGTAATTTTTACTAACGTTCCGTATAAATTTTATCCTGAATGATGGAAAAGTTGGATGCACAAGGCGGTGATGGTATTGTTGCTGTTGTCATAGACATCGCAACAATAGATTAAAATTCGAAGTAAAATAATGTTTCGGAACTAACTAAATAGTCGATTATGCACCTAGGGAGGAAAGTAGGCTGTGCATGCCCGTAAGGGATTTGATGCCCGAGCGAAGTGAGGGCAGCAACTTGCGGATCTTCATGTCCCTCATTGCCAGATACTATTTTTTCGCATGGTTCGCGGAAAGTTATTTGTGCTTAATCCCTGATTTCAGGGTCAAAAACTTACTACTTCATAACCTTACTCCTAGAAACTGCGACACTTATGCTTGTGTGTCTATTTTTTTCTCGATTAGTCCCGCTTGCAGGGCAGGGACTTGCGGCGCGAGCGAAGCGAGTATCTAGGTAGGAGTATATGAATACATGTAGCATTTTACTCCCTGACGGCAGGGAGTAAACAAAATACTTTACGCGTGGTATGGGAACAAAGTAATTAAATAAACATTTTGGTAAAATCTGAAATTTTACCGTCCCAGCCATGGAAAAATTTGCCTATCCGCGAAAAAAACAAAACAAAAAAAAATACCGGGATGACTTTATAGTCCACGGTTACACTCTTTTTACCGCGAAATATGAGTATCAGGACGTTGGCATTAAGTAAATCTTATGCCGTGGAATATCGTAAAGCTGTGTTGCTTATATGTCTATATATATATATATCTCTCTGCGGATTGATGCTCTTTACTAAGCACAATAGGGTATGTAGGTGCGAATAGAATGAAAGGGCAGAAGAATAGGGTTTCGCTGAGGCTTGGTAGCGAAAAGCACGCGCACATAAAAAGTTAAGTATCGTAAATCTTTGAGGAGCCCTTGAAGATCCTTCGGTGCAGTCTATGCCTGAAACGTGTCGTCGCATGTTTAATGCAGCCCACGTGTATATAATACGTTTGCGTTTTAGAGAAGTAGGAGAAGAAGCGAATGCAGAATCTTTTGTCTCTCTGCGTCATCCAAATACAGCTTGGTTTGCTATTCATCGTTTTGTCTCATCTCTATGCATTGACACCTGCCGTCGCTGAAAATTTTAGGGACTTGTCTCTAGAAGGGCAGTAGCGGAAAAATGCATTCAATTTTTTAAATTTCTATATATAAATAAATAAGTATATAGTAATTTAGAAATCACTGTACTGATATGTGAGGAAATTTTAGATCATAATTTAATTATTAATTATAATTATTCTATATTTCTGAATTCTTTCTTCTTTTTTTTAATCAAGTGATCTTTTTAGGAATTGAGAAAAATGTGTATGGTTTTATAGAGTCATATGCGAACAATTGATCCTAAACGACATGCTAAAGGAGAACAGATCGTCGGCTGAGAGTAACAATGGTACAACTCGGCTGAGCGCTCAGAGGTTAGGAGAGGTGCTCATCTTTAATAATACCCGAATTTCAAAAAGCGCTTTCCGTAAGTGTCCCGATTTGAGCGCCTGACCCTCTTAGTATTCTTTTCATATAAAATGCATATATAAAGCGCGCTAATAAGTTCAGGTACATAAATCGGGACACTTTACTTCAGTTTTACTTTAGTTATGGTGTGATAATAAATATTATAGTTATATGTGACCATGATTTTTTCTAAGTTTCAATGTTAAAATGTCGGAATATAACTTTCCCAAATAATACACAATTAGTTTTATAATAATAGAAAAAAAATAGCTAATCCAAAATTAAACAATTGAAAATAAATAATTTTATGCTCTTTTTTATACAACAGTATATTTCGATTCAAGTAGGAAAGTATTGATTTTAGCATGAGTGTGATGTTTGCTAATCACACAAGTGTAGAGTCATCTTTCGCACGTGTATAGAACGATATTTCTCGATATAGGAGGCGTAAAAGCGATTTTAAAAATTTACAGAATGTGTAAAATCGCATTTTAGGCATACTGTATCGAAAATAACTATATGAATTTGTATTGATCCTTTCATTGAAATAAAAACGCACAAAACTGGATTACCAAAAGTGATCAACAATGAACATAAAACAAAAACATGTAAAAAAAATTAAAAATGGTTTTTTAACCTACTATGAGAAAAAAGCTGGTAAAGACGGTATTTTTAGCATTGTGCGTGCTTCCAAGATTTATATCTTAGCATGCATCAGATTACACATTTAAATTGACTTCATAAATTAAATTATTTACTTTTTATCATTTACTTATGTTTTTAATGATAATATTTATCGCTGTTTTGGAATATATTTGAAATAATTTTGAATATATTTAAAACAGAGGGTTATAAAAATTACTAGAAATGGATATGTGAATATTGATATAATTCATGTACATATATTAGGCAAATGCAATTTGAACGAAAACTGAATAAAAAGCTTTGTCAGTGTTTTATTTATATTTATGAAATAAAAAATGCTGTTAAATGAATTGAAACATATTTTACAGTTTTTTTTTTATATTAAGATATAGGCAGAAAAAGAAAAATTCATCTGTGTAATTTTGAAGACGTCTAGCCCCCTTAACTAAAAAAATATAACCTGTGTGATTGGGTGTATGCTATATCAATAAAAGTTCCGGTCTGTCAAATGCAACGATCGAATCGTTCTATTCTTTCGTTTCTACCTTTTTTTGTGATCAATTTACAAATTTGAAAAAAATCATAAAGATGCTAGATAACAAGTACCTTCATGAACTAAAATAGTTCTGTTAATTAACTAATACTGTTTTGCAGAAAAAAATAAAATGTGGAAAGTCGGCCAACTAGCCCCGGTCTCCCCTATCAGTTTGAAATTTATAGATTCTTAACATAGTCCGTTTTTGTTGACATAATCTCAGTGGCAACTAATATTATTATTTTTGGAAAACAATTAACGCTATTTTATTAAAACTAGCAGAAAAGGATAACGAAAATTATAATGTGCCATTCAAAAAATCAAAATTAGAATTCCATTTTTATAATGTGTACATAATTATTTATATTAAGTATACATACTTATTAAAACATTAACAAAAAAATATAATAAATAAACATATTTTAAACTTAATATATATAGTATACATATAGGAAGGTAAATTAATTTGGAGGAAGCGACGTGCCAATGAATTGGTTGCGGTTTTTTTTACTATTAGAAAGTTTCCTTTAGGAGGAAGCAAAAGGTCAATAATATTTTGGATTCAACACAATTACGATATAATCCTATTAAAATCAATTATCTGTTAAACTATTCATATTTCAAAACATTATGTACGATTTATCCCAATAAGAAAAGGTCATTAATATTTCGGATTCAACACAATTACAATTTCATCCTATTAAAACCAATCTTTTGTATCTACTCAAACCTATTTAAATTTCAAACGATTATGTACGATTTATTACAATAAAAAAGGTCGGATTGTAAACAATTATTTACAATTGATTCCAATTCAAAGTTTTTATAAATTTTCGAATTAATCACAATTGAAATTTGATACGATTAATTCCAATTTGAATCAACAATTAAAAATGATTTTTCCAGATAAAGGAAATTAGAAATCTTGCTATCACGGTTATATCAGAGTTAAACCAATTAAAAGTTAATTGTGATTCCAATTTGTATAATTAAATATAATATTAGAACTGATTACAATTAAATCAATTCTAATAAATTGGTTTAAGTTACCAAATTTTATTAGGGACACTTCTGTGAACGACGGAGTTTACTCAGACACTCCTCTTTGGTGCTTTTTGGAAAACCAATTCGGCAAAACTTCATACGGCAGCACATGACTAGTTCACGCTGTACTAAGAGCATGTTGGAAATTTCCGAAAAGATCATCTTCTATGCAAAGTCAGCCAACTGTGCTTTTACCTGCTTGCACGAGCGCTATCAAGCTTGATCAGTCCACGCGACCACCCACAAGCGGGAGGCAAGTGGCATGGAGGCAAGTTTAAATATTTCTGTTTAGCCGGCAGCAGTTCTGCTCTCGACGCTGCTATAGCTGGAATAAATAAGCGGCGAGCAGCGCGTGTAAAACGTTCACAGGCAGCGAGCGCGCAAATCCACTTTTGGCCGCGGGGCGGGCTTGCAAGCGCTCTGCCTCGCCCCAGCACAGCGCTTGGTTACACAATACGCTTCACAATCGTGATCGAATCTCGCTAAAATTCAACGGTAAAATATTTTTGCAAGTGAAAGCGTACCTGCAGATATGAGAATGCATTGTGTGCTATGTAAACTGAATGCTGCTACTGTGAAAGCACGAGCAGAATCAACAGCGGAGATTTTGACGAAAACCCCGGTAGTCCCGGAGAAATGAGAGTGATATCGCTTGTTCTTGCTAAATATATCACTTACAAAGTTCTTTTGCAAAAAAGTCTGCGCTATTTGGCTAACAGAGATAAACTGGAAAAATAATGCAGTTAATATTTTTTTTTCACTTTATTGTAATAAATCGATAACTATGTCGACTGTTTTTCATAAGTGATAACAGATATTTCATAGTAACATATATGTTAAAATATTAAAACGAGCCACAAAAAAAATATAGATTATTGGCAATTGCCAAGTTTTTTTATTACCAGCTCGATAAACTTTCTCATTTCTGTACGAAATGCGGTTGAGCGTGGACGAAACATTAGTTTAAAGGACAAAAATGAGCGGCTTCGTTGTAACCATTGGAGCACTTAATCGCGATTTTGTCTGGCGACTGGAAATCAGCCAAGACGAGTACGCGGCTACTGCCGTCGCCACCGTTGCCGCTTCTGAAAAGTACCAAGTTTTTCTGAGAGAGCGGCAATTGAATTTTCACGCCTACGCCGCTACTATCATAGAAAATCTCCGTGAGAGGGAAGCAAAAAATGAACAGTACCTTCATATAAAGTAGTCACACACAATATTTTAAGGGCATAAAAAAATTTCGTCCATATCGCCCTCACAAACTTGCATTAAGGGACATGAAATTTTCGAATTTGCAATATTGATATTTTATTTACCTATTATTCTAGAAAGCTTCATACATTGACTCGCAAAATCTCGTGTATAACACAGCTTATTATACCAAATTAAAATTGTGACTTATGTTACTTGTGAGGCGCACAACATGTAGTAAAAATTGCAAGTTGTAAAGCATATCAATACTTGCTTTAAAAATCGTAACTATAGTGAATACCTGTTCGCGACAAAATAACAGTTTTCGCAATGAAAACAGAATAACACCAATATGATGATGCATTATCATTTTAATATCTATTCTGAGCCTAAAAATTCTTCGAAGAAATTTCACTTGTGACGTGTCATTAAGTAAACTAGCTTTACGAGGGAAAATGCTTGTTTTCTCTTCTGCGCCGTGCTCGCCTTCTTTAACTATCCATGAGCGCATACATAGGGTTCAGGCCCGCAGGCGCACATTGTCTGAGGAAACGGCGTGGCCCAGCAATTTAATCGAAATTGCGCGTGGTCTAGAAAACACATGACGACGCTTCCTCTTCCTAAATACATACACATAAACGTGCGGTGTGTGTGTGCGTGTGTGCGCGCTCGTGTGTGTATGCGGATGTCCACTGCCCGTCTGTTTACGAGGTGCGAAAATGCACGAAGAGCGTGGGAAGAGGTTTACGAGCTTCCTCGCGGGAGCGAGGGCCAGTCCCCGATCTACGGGCATGTGTGGAGCGATTTCCGCCAACGGTCACATGCAGCAGGTATTAGAAATAATACAAACAACCCGTGCAGCTCTCCACCAGCCAGATGTCGTCACGAATAAAAGCTAGGTGAGAGCTTCAGCAAGAAAGTGCTCTTAGGGCAAACAGAATGCGCTGTGGGCAATCGTAAAATCGGTTATTGCCCTGAGGTAATAAAACTGATATTCTTATAGAAATCGCTAATGAGGTTTGGAAAGTTTTGCAGTGTAGCGTAGTTTTATTTATTTATTAAAGTAGATTTGATCTCTTGCTGAGATTGTTATGCTATACAAAGTGTTTGTACTTTTTTTAGTTTGCTCTTCTTCTACCTCTTCCTCTATATCCGCTCTCTTGCTCTCTCTCGCTCTCTCTCTCCCTCTCTCTCTATCTGCCGCAATACCTCTCCCTCTCTTCCCCTCCCGCCTACTCTTTAGATCACTCTACCTTACTCTTTTATTCACTCACTTGCTTTCTCTTTCGCGTTTCTGTACGTCTCTATATCTATATCTTTTTGGCGTGACAGACTTTATCATTATAGTATAAGTTCTAAACAAACAATTTTATTTTGATATTTGACTAAAGAAATTATATCCTGTTACATGTATATCTGATGATCAAATAGCAGAATCAGTCATCGCGTCTGTGTGGCGCCTCACATGGAATAGCCGACCAGAGCAGATCAACCACAACAGCAACGGTAATGACAAGTTACTTTTATTCAGTGTTTGTTCACACAAATTCAGCATAAATATAAGCAAAGTATATAAGCATAAACAAAGTCAATTAAACATATTGGTAAGTCCTATTACATGTAGGAAAATCTTCACCGTACTACACTTTTCCTACATGTAATAAGACTTACCAATATGTTTAATTGGCTTTGTTTATTATGCCCTGAAGAGGAGAGTATACTAACGCTCCCGAAACGTCGGCAATAAATTAACAATTTTTAACAAAATTGGTTCGTCTGATGTCCGCTACCCTCAAAGAATTCACATTTCACGAACGTATTCAGTTACAAACCTTCCTCTATAACAAAGCAAAACAAAGTATAAACCAAAGTGTAAAAATATTAGATATTAATTAATTTATATTAAGATAGAACGTAATAAAAAGGTTCGTTTTTAATGATAATATAGGATGAATTTAAGGGGATGTGAAACCCTAATTTCAATATTTTTTAAATCAACATTCAAACGTTTATTCGGAAAAAGACGAACGTCAAGCGCTCCGTACACGTAAACATTTTTTTTGGAAAAATACAAACGTTAAGCGCTCCGTATATGTAAATACTATACTCAATTTTTTTTTTAGTTATTCTATTATTATTTGCAAAAGCTATCGACATTCTAAAATTATGTCGGTAAGCACATCACCTTAAATTAAAGAGTTCTTTGAGTAAGCATTCTGCTAAAGCAGCTGTTTTTACTTTCTATTTCACTTGCGCTTTGAGAAACTATGTAACGTGACTTAAATATATAAGCTCAATTTCCCGATCTCCGATAGTACCATTCTGCCAGGTCTGTTTGTGCGTACGTATTTCTTCGCTATTTAGAATCATTAAAAACACTGAAAAACATCTAAAACTGACTTTGAAATATTTTTACCACTATAAAAGCTTTGAACGAACAAAATATATTTTTTTTCATTTATTTAAAATTTTCGATAGAAATAGTTCGTTTCAAAGAAGCTATTGATGCGCATGCATACGGTATTGCAATATGCTTAATTGAGATACCGTATTCAATACTTCACAGTTGTGTATAACATTGCACGTGAATGAATTGAATTTCCATGTACAGACTTGTAAAATACAATTAAGTCAAAAATTATTTTAAAAATTCAATGATGTATTGGATATTCGTATATTTATAAAAATAGAGTATGGCATAACCGAGACTGAAAGAGAGGGTGAAACAGCGAGAGTGAGAGAGCAAAGGCAATGTAGAAAGAAATAAATTGATATCAAAATATTTTTCTAGTTATATGGTATTTTCAAAAACCAAAAGAATAAGCTTCGTCTGGTTGCAATTTATAATAGTACATTATGTAACAAGGGACTAAAGTCGCAGTGATCACCCAAGGGAAGGATCGACTTTAGTCCCGTGTTAAATATAGTATGCTTTATATTCTCATCTCTATTGTGGAACCTTTATAGATTTGAACGGTTATTTTGTATTTATGTATTATAATTCTGTTAGTTTTAACAAAATTATTCACTATAAACATAAAAATTTATACGATGTTACTGTATTCCTATATATGCGGAACGTAAGTACTTTACTTATCGCATTTACTGTATATCTTGCATATGTGGACATAAAGTAAAAGAGGGAATCAAGCGCAAATTTATCCCCGCTTTTCAGGCTATACAATGGCCATTATAGTGGAGATGTGAGTAAAAGCATTTTATTTTTAAAACAACTATTGTCTCAAAAGTTTTTTCTGCATTTAACTGTTGCACAAAACAATATGAAGCAATAATAATTTCATTTAATCTTAAGGCGATGTGACGGTAGCACTTACATAGCCTTAAATTTATTTTTCTATGACTTGTGATAAAGATCTGTAACTATCAAATAACATAGAAATTGAAAGAATACCAACGAATTTAATGTTAACTTATTTATAACAACGCAATCTATAAAATATGAATTATGAGGTAGAGATTAAAAACTACAAAAGGCTGTAACCGAGTTTAGAAGGGAAATGGATTCGTGATACAAAGGACTTAATACATGATAATTTGGTTCCCTAGTAGTAGTAGTAGCATACCAATTTTTTATAGTCAAATGTGAACATTTAATTTTAATCTATTTCGTTTATTAATTTTCACTCCAATTACCGTACGGGATAATACGTTGCACAAGATACAAAATTTCGTACGTCAGATAAACAACCGCCGAGCCACATTATTAAGAGCCTTAGGCTCTGGATGTTTCAGATTAAATCGCTGATTGGTGTTGACCTATTTATATTATGAGCTGGGTATATATCGTGGCCGGTAATGAAGTCCACGTGATCAAACGATAAGGCAATTACCCTCCACTAGTGTCTTGGACGGAAATCAGTTGTTATTCCGAGATATTTGACCGAGATGTTTCCTCACTCTTTACAACATAGAAAGAGAGAACGAGATATAGACCAAGAGTAGAGCAAGAGAGTGAGAGAGAGGGAAAGCGATAGAGAGAGAGAGAAGAGCGAAAAGAGAAGAGAGAGCTGGATGGGAGAGGGCACACAGGGAAGGGAGGCAAAGATATCTCTTCAGTGCACCATAAAGCAGAATTTTTCTCCTTCTCAAAACTAATTTATTGGAATGTCACTTAAGTTAGACGATATTTTTGTACGATATTAGTAAACTTCAAAGAAATATTTTAATGAAATTTCCAAGGAGATAAGTAAAAATGTTGTGAGCTACAATAACTTATATCATAAAACTAATTCAAGTCCCAAAATTTTTTTAATATAAAATTTTATTTAAAAGTAATGAAAATGAAATATTATTCTTAATCAAATAAAAAAGATTGCTTATAAAAGATGTTGAATTACCAATACTAGTGATTGGAGCTTTTCAAAATATAAAAAAAAATACCATAGATTTGGATAAGCGAAGGGAAAGTTATAATAATAATAAGGGTACAATAATAAGCGTAACAGAGTAAGTAGAAATCATAATGTTATTTTAATATGTCCCTTTGTAATATTTTAGCTATGGATGTATGGACATACTGGGTTTTGTTTAAATTTTAAAATACAAAATTTGGCAGGCTTTCATACTTGTAATGTATATAGATCGATAGATGATGGAGAGTATTGTTTCAACTTTTCAACTTTATTGTTTCAAATTTCAACTTTAGTCGGTCTCAAAACTGGTCAAAAATTTGTTTAAGGACGTTCCCCTGGTCAAAAAAGCAGTTTTAGTTTTTATATTTTTAAATAATATTTTATTAATTTGATAATCCAAGAGTAAGTACATGTAACAAATATATACCAGAAGGAACATAAGAGAATTTTTTTCAGACAAATTTAGGCAATAGTCACTATGCTATTGTTACAATTAAAGACCAAAACTCCAATAAGTTCTTTAATTGTTTTAATTTTTTATCCGATCTTAACGAAATGAAGCTTATTTTGTTCGTTTAGAAATTTCAAGGGGAGTTTCTATGGGAAAATTTATGATACCATTTACTAGTGCGACACAATATTAATTTGTTCATCAAAACTTGACTTGCTTTTCTTAAACAAATTGATATTGCTCCGCACTGGTAACACGTATCATAAATTTTCCCATGGATACTCTCCTTAAAATTACATAACAAACAAAATAAGCTTTATTTCGTTAGAATTGGATAAAAAATAAAAAAAATTAAATCATTTATCGAAGTTTTTGTCTTTGATTGTAACAATAGCATAGTGACTATTGCCTAAATTGGTCTGAAAATAATTGTTTTATGTTCCTTCTAGTATATATTTGTTACATACTTACACTTGGATTATCAAATTAATAAAACATTATTTAAAAATACAAAAAGTAAAACTTATGTTTCGACCCGGAGAACGTCCTTAAAGGTACACTTTTTCGCCACGCTTTCTCTTTTCTCTTATTTCATAAAGTATATACGGAAAAAATCGTGTACAATTAAAAACTTCTTTGTCACACATTTTTTTACACAAGAAAATGGCAAATAAGGCCCATATAGCCCAGAACTGTTCTACTCAACGTTTCAAAAAAGAAATTGAAATTAGAAAGAAAGAGATTTAATTTCTCTTTTCTGAAAATTAAATATGTTGATTCTTTTAAATGTGATAAGAGTTTAAAATTGAACATCAAAAAGACAAAAATACACAAATCACAGGAATCAGCGGCCCCAACTCCGAGAGCATTTGTATGCCTTATCGACGTTAAACTTTAAACTTTTATACGTGGGAAAGAATCAACATTCTATAATTTACAAAAAAAGGGAAATGAAAGGGCTCTTTCTTTGTAGTTTCAATTTCTTTTTTGAAACTTTGAGTAGAACATTTCTATGGGCTAAATGACTGAGATTTAAAGGAAAGGGCCTTTTTGCCATTTTCATCAAAAACTTCAGTCTTTAAAAAAATGTGTGAGAAAGACGTTTCTAACTGTACATTCAGAGCCCTTTGACTCTTTCCATACATACCAGTTAGTGACCGTCACACATAATCTTTTGAACGTTAACATACCTAAAAAATGTTATAAACATAATGTTATAAACAATATTATAATCAGCAGTCTCGAGTGTACACGATTTTTTCCATATACTTTGTGACATGAGAAAGAAGAAAAAACGCGTTAAGTGTATCTTCAACAAAATTTTTGACCAGTTTCAAGGCCACCAAAAGTTGGAATTTTTTGTGATTTTTCTCTTACAATAAATTTTCTCATTTATGCCACTTAAATTTCATCACTTACTCATATACTTTTTAATATGTACTTGTATGTTGCAGTAAATCAAGTAATCAATTTACTTCTCTATTAAAACAGACGCAACCATCCAAACAAATAATTTTAAAACCATCTACCTATTAGAATGCAGTAAGTATCTAATCGATCGAATAATATATATGTGTTCTAAATCAAAATGAATAGCTCTCTAAGCGTAAATGTCATCTGAAATGGTAAGCTTAGGGCGTTTTATTTCTTGATTCGACAGAACGTAAGATTAATAGAAGAAATACTTCACCCGAACGCGCAGACGCGTTGCGTTACGCAGCCGTCAATCATATCGTGATCGCATTAACAATGGCGGCACTGGAATCCATTCCAGCCCATCAATTTCTTATTGCAAGGTGGAAGTAATTGCGTGTTCTCATCGAAAACAGCACCATAGCAGCTGTCGCCTCATCGATTATCCATTATTTGTCTCCCGTATGCTGTCGTCTTTTGGTTACCGTTGCGGGCGATGTGATCTGTCGTCCCATGCACAGTTTTAGCAATGAAAACAATTCATTTTCGCGCATCATTTTAAAGTTGACTGATAGGATCGTATTAGGGCGCAAGATCGAGTAGCTGCAGTGTGTACCAAAGTACGCACGTAGCAAAAACTGACAAGAGATGCTTCGTACATACATTATATTTACCATTGTAAGTACGTTGTCGAGAGAAAACTAATTTACGACGTCCATGAAAGGTGTAAAAATAATTGAAGTAAAGATGAACGAAGTTTCGTCATGGTTAATATTTTCTTGATGATAATGATGGGTCTCTAAATTGAAAATTGATATATTAATTCAGGTGAACAATCATTTTGCAATTATTATGCAAAATCGGCTGAGTCTTTGTACGTTTTCAAGCGGCGTTCTTAGTTTCCAACGTAACATTAGCAACTACCTTCTTAGTTTTCAACGTAACATTAGAACAATATAATGAAAAAACGGGATCACTAACAGCATGTAGTTTACATTGGCAGACACGCAATGCTAAAAGAGGTCCGCCATTTGACAGATTTATTAAATGTTTCAAAATCTTCCCTCTGTAATATTTAACTGTTATTAGAACGTGATTTGTATAGTTTTGCAATCAATTAAGAAAAAGCTGCAGTCCATATCACTAAGAATAATTTCAATAAATGTTCTTGTATAATGTAAAATTAGATTTAGAAAAAATTTTAATAATTTCCAGCACGGCCATCTATACAAAACTGCTAATCCATTAACACTTAATAAAGAGTGATTCCAGTCTTCTGCAACGGACTTTATACCAGAATGTTAATTTGGTTCTGAGTATACATCATATAAGTTACAGATAGAAACATAAATAAAAATTAAAGTATTGTTGTCATAATATAAGCCAATTTTTAACCATGTGTTTATCTGTAACTTAGAAGACCTACTTATAACTTTGTACGAAATCAACGTTTTGGAGATTTAGAGGGGAAAAACACGCTGTGATAGTATCTTATAAGAGCGCGCACCGAAATGGTACCTTGTGCCGCTTAGCCGTCAAAAACGTGACACATTTTTTCGATGCGTTTTCGACGCAATCGTGAATAGTGTATAAGTGGGCAAGTGTTCGTCCTTCAGACATCGGTGATAGCGGTGGCTCCGCAATGATTTTTGCTGCTTATTCGGGTGTCGCATCTTCCTCAGAATCCCGTACTCAATAACCAACATCCTTCGCTTTTCCATCTCGCGCTCTCGCTCTCTCACTCTCTCGCACTAACTTTCGTTAAGCGTTGGTTGCTTATATTCTGCCTAGCCTTCTAGAAATTGGCATCGTTAGAGGCCTGCGCGACTAGGGTGGCAGCTACAATATCCAGTATACGATGGGCCAATTTATATAACGGAATCCCAGGGCACGTATGCACCTTCCCCGCTTGCCGCTGAGATTCTTGCTTCATATCGGCTATCTCTCACTCTCATATGAGACTCATAAAGAATCTAAATTCTCCGCATTGTGACGCGTATATAACTTCCCTTCTTCGACGTCCTTCCGGGTCTGATCATAATAGGAAAGGGAGAGACGAACGCGGCGACGGAGCGGCAGCTCGATTATCCTCGATGTACGGGGCAGGCAGTGTCTTGAATGCCATAGTCAGTCTTATAATCGTTGCTCGTATAAAGGCGAGCGTATGCTGATGTGTTGATACTCATCGTACTATGGCTCGATGTCTTGCTCGCTACTTTATAGATGCGATGTTGGATATGTGGCATACATACACATTTACCGATGTGTGAATATTATCATGTTAACGATCGACTAATGGGAACCTCGCGGAAGTCCAAAGCCTACTTTACTCCTGTTTGGGAATTACGTAAGAGTCAAACTTCCAACGGTCGCGCGCGAATTGGCTATACTCTGCGCTGTCGCGACGCTGAAGCTTCCCGCGGCCACGCGCGAATTTGCTATACTCACTTCGCCGCGGCGCCGCACCACTAGGCTGATAAGCCGAGTATAGCTAAACTCATGCTGCCGCTCTCTCTCTCTCTCTCTCTGCCTCTCTCTCTCTCTCTGCCTCTCTCTCTCTCTCTCTCTCTCTCTCTCTCTCTCTCTCTCTGCCTCTCT
>JAPYZP010009710.1:0-10959 GCA_030522985.1 Torymus sinensis
TATACATATATATATACACACGGGTGGCGGGGGCGAAGTTCCATTCGGGCTGCCCGCGTATACGCGCGAGTAGCGCTGGCTTTCGAGTGGACTGCAAACACTCGAGATGGCCCCGGCAGCAGCAGCAGCAGCAGCTCGCTGGCCTTCGCTCGCGCTCTCTTCCTGGATTTTTCGTTCTCTCGCTCTCTCTCTCTCTCTCTCTCTCTCTGTCTGCGTATATATAGGTATATGTGTATATATATACACACACACGCGCAGGTTCGATCCGTCGCGCCATATACTGCGCTACTGGTTTGCGCGGCCACCGCGCGCGTCTTCGTATATATGACGTGCCCCGCTGCGCGGCTTGTTTTGTTACATTAAGTCCGATGAATTTCTAATGTATAGCGCCTGCGTTATGAGGGATATAAGTATATATATGCTATATGGTTAACTGAGAGAGATTATTGCCATTCAAATATGGCGTAACGCGTGGTGATAATGGCGCTTTGAAAAAGAGAGAGTTCAAAAATTTATTTCTGCGTTGTTAATGTCGGAAAATTGGTACCTTATTACAGTTAGGTTCGGTATAATTTACCGTAGAACTTTTGCGAGGAATAATAATTTCAACGGTTATACTTCCATTATATGATATTAATGGAATTTGTTCACTTGTAGGAAGCTATGAATTTTTAAAGCTCGCAGGATGATACGAATAATTTAAGAATCCTGTACGTATATAGTAGAAATTAAACAAGACATTCACTGTCGACGAGTTCTCAAATTAAGGGGGATTATTGTCTCGTAAGATTATCTTATTATCAAGTATTCCGTGGGATTCTTAATATTGATTTGATCTCACTGCTTATCAATTACCATAATTTAAACACTATTACAATCGAAATAATATATTTACTTCTCTAGAAGAAATAATACACCAAATCATCAAAATCCACTTATCCCCGCGTTAACCCCTACGATGAAAAGCCCAAATGGCTAAACCTCGTTCCCATCGCGTATATCACGTTTGAAAGCGCGCACCTCCTATATAAAGACATTGCACACATGCGCGCGCACCAAGGCGCGATAAGACCAACGCGGCTGCTGCGTAATATATAAAAGAGCTCGCGCGCATAGAAGACGGCGGCGCGGCGAAGAAGCTACTCGCGTATAGGTGCGCTGATGTACACTGCACTTTTCCTCAATTATCCCGCGGGCGGGGCGCGGAGTGGCATTAGCATCAGCGATGAAATTGCGCTGCACGTGTGTTATATACGTCCCTCCCTCTTTTGAGGTACATAGTCGCCGTCGTCGCTCGCGGCCGCTTTCACACGAGGCAGGGGGTTGTGTCCATTACGCGAGCGCGCTTTTATTATCCATCCATTAGGCATCCGACGACGGTCTTGAAAGGAGAGGGAAAGACCCCACTTTTCATCCCGGACGGCGACGAAAAAGCCTCTCTCTCTTTCTCTCGCGAGTGCTGTGCTCCGTGCACTACTACTCCCTCTTTACGCGCGCAGACTCGGCGTTTGGCTCCTCGGTGCGCGCCTTTATATCTCCTTTTCCGCGAGTAAGTATATATACCCGCTGCGCTTTCACTCGCCGTGTTCTCTCTCTTTCTCTTTCTCTCGTTCCCTTGTGTTTACCACTTTCTCACTTTTTCCTGTAATTTGCGCGCTATATAAGTTTGCCCGGCACTCTCGCGCGCAGAGTCTCGACGCCCGAGCGTCTGGGTTCACTGCGTGCGCGCGGCTCTCTCTCTAGAAATGGAAGGATCACGTGGAAAAGAGAATGTTGTAGGATATCTGATTTTCGCTTCTATAAAGAATATGGAATAATATTCCCAAAGCGTTATATTTATTTCAGAATAATTTTACACAAAGGTTACATTCTTCTGCAAGTTCAGAATAATTTAAAACTTACAATAATGGGAAAGAACTGTTATAGTGGAAGTGGTATAATAAATCCAAGAATATTTTATTTTGACAGGTGTATCGTTCAATGATGCGCGATTAAATACTAGTTGATCATGAGACCAAGTTATTATTATTTATTGAAAATTTTAACATGGAACCTTCTTCTCATAATTAATTTATTATTATTCTTATACTGTAGAGCTCCTAGACTCCTCTAACTATTAATTATCAACGCTCAACTCACACATTCCAATTATCTCTTTTATCTCGTCATTTGTTATACATCGCAAACACATTACTACTCGTTCGCCTTATAAATACGCACGCACGAAAGAGCCACATCCCATACACGCCACATGAAGCGTGATGATCAGCCGCGAGCGCGCAGGTATACGTAAAGAGACAGGCACTACTCCCCCAACCGCACTGCGCACCCATTTATCTATATACACACACACACATAAACGAAGAGGCCCATTCACCGGCTCATCGCGTTTTCTTCTCTCCCGAGTCCCGCGCGTCCATTGAGGAAGCTCTCCTATATATACCCTTCGGTCCTCTTTATCCGCAGTGCGCGCGATGCGGCCCGAAAAAAAAAGTGCAAGAAAAGGGTCTCTCGACTGCGCCTGCCGACTTTGTTTGACCAGTTCGCTCGGCCGGAGAATATCTCCGTGTAAAGATTATACGAGATTGTGGGAAAAATGCTGAATCGGCATTGTGCGAGGCGAGGAGGGAGGAAAGTGCGCGGAGAGGAAATAAGTGCTGCTGCTGCTGCTGCTATGCTTGCGGACGCGCGTGTGAACCGAGAGCAGCGCGCAATTAGAATTTAATGGAGTTTTCGGTCGAGTGTGAGAGGTGAATGTGGGATAGGTGCGTGTAGGTAGCGCTTTTTTTTAGTAAAGGTTGGTGAGAGAATGATAATACGTATGAGGGTGCTTGTATAAGAAAGTATGAAAAATACCATGAAGGTGTAAGAGGGTGGTTGAAACGTATAGCTGATGTTTAATTTATCAAAGGATTGAGAGAATATACATAAGCAAAAATTATATGGATGATATTAAAACGGTTTCATAGTGTACCCATACTTGTGAATAAATTTCGTTTGGGAGATTAAGTTTGGGAAAAGTTTTGTTTGGCTTAAGTTTGAGAAAACGTATAATATGCACTGAGATAATACTACACTTTGTAATTCGTGATAGACATTATTGAAAAGTTTGCTAAACTTTTCCTTAACTTTTCATCAATTAATTTTTTAAGTGATAAAGTTTAAGAAATGTTTTCCGAAACGTTGGTCAACTTAAAAAATAGTTTTTAAAACATCTTTTATTTAAAATTTGTTTAAAGAAATTGTCAATTTAGAAGAGATTTTGTATATGCTCCCCACCCATCCACCCTTACTCTCGCTCTTTTACTTATAGGCCAGATCGGATATTTTTAGTCAATTATTATCATACGCCACCTGTCGGTAGTCGATAGCACTTGAATAATTTATTCACGAAAATTTTGAGAAAGGTTAGCCAAACTTTTCAAGAACGTTCTATCATGAATTGGGAAGTTTGGCATTTTCGCATTGCATACTTTTTCCTCTCGAACTTCTTCCAAACGTAATTTTTTTTTTTATGTTTTTACATGTTCACATTTTTATAACTTCTGGATATAATTTATCGTATGTAATTCAAGTTTTAAAGTAAGGAGAGATCTTATATTTTCATATTATTACTATGCAACCACGTTTAAACAATTTTCAAATTGTTTTAGAAGAAATTCAAATGAGAATATAATTGATGATGTTAGGCAAAATTTAGTTTGGATCAATGCAATTAAAATTCACCCTCAAAAATGTAAAACACAAAGGAATTATAATTTTGTAGCTTCAAGCATACTTTGCGCCACAACCATTTAGCATGAAATTCTATGTTAGCCATAGCACAATATGCTACATCAAAGACACATGCAACAAGAACCGGAACACACCGGGGCAAAGATCTATTACACCGCCTTGCGGGGTAGCGACAGCGACACTATGCTTACACACAAACGAGCTTCTCTCTCTCCTCCATCATCGTCGGCCCTCTGTGCCCGCGGGGCGATTGACTGATGCGGCACGCCCAACATACAAAACACACTCGCACACTCGCCGCATTGTTAAGGCTCACGTGCCGGATTGATTTGCGCTGGATATATATGTGGCCCCGGGCGCAATTAACGCGATCGCTTTCGCTACATACTCTGACGTGTAGTCGCTTTGTAAGCTATATGCAGGAGCGAAAGAAGTCAAGTACTGGGGGTGGTAGTTGAAGACTATTGGTTTTTTTGTTTCGGAGGTGAAGCTTTGTGATAACTCTGTCAGTGGCAAAAATAAAAAAATTTTTGAGTCTTTCAAGTCCTGAAATTAGTCAATTCTTATGCATTTTTTTAGTAAGTGGTTTTGGTAGACCGTTAGTTTGATCTAAATATATATTTTGAAACGCGTTTATTTATTTTTTTAAATAAAGAAATAATAAAGATCAGGTCATGTAGTCAATGTATAAAGTGATGTGTCACTACATAACTTATACTCACTAATAAGGACACTACTTTATAATACGGCAACTTTTGATTTATGGATCAGGTGATATGCTTCAAACAAGCGATAGTTTTTTTAATTAGAAGATTATCTATATTTGAGCAAGAACTTAAACGAGATAAACTGAATTTTACTGGACTTTAAGTTTCTTTTTCGAGCATCTAAGCCGTATCAAAATCCATTTTCGGCAAATTATCAACTATTATACATTTTGAATGTATGATTTTTATAAAAAATTATTTTAAAAGCAAGGGAAGAGAACGGAAGAGACCATTTAAAACGAAAGGTGCTAACATGTACTAACTACAAAAAATTTTAAAGAGTCGATGAGAAATGTTTGTTAAATAAATATTTAACATAAAAACATCAACAATATTTATAGAACCAATTACTACAGCGCAAACTGTAACTATGGCCAACAAACATCGCGAGCTAATCAAATTGTCATCAATTCCCTTTTACCTCTCGCCCGTGCCAAATCCCATCAACTCGTCGTATAAAACACGAAACTCCAAAAGCCTTTGAAGAATATACGAAACATTTAAAAAGCCAGTACAGAGCAGCAGCCAGCATCCATCCTGCGACGCAGAAAAAAGCTCGGAATTAAAGCTCGCGGACTTTGAAGCGCGCGCACGCGCACGAGAGCATCAACTATATATTACGGCGGACGGGCACGGCAGTGAGAGAGGCGACGTCAAGACGACGAGGAGAGGAGGAGCCGTAAATAAAAGGAAAAAGAACACGACTGAAGAAAAGAAGAAAGTCGACGTGTACAGGCGGGACGGGGGGAGCAAGTCGCTCAACGCAGAGCAAGAGAGAGAGAGTAGAGAATGAAAGAAACGTCCTCGAGTGGCGCGTCTTTCCAGGAGACAGCTCACTAATTACGCCGCGCCTCATTAGCGTCAGAAGCTGAGCGCCCAGGGAGGACACGTATGCGCGCACACCTTCGTCGGGGGGTATAACCTTGCCGCCGCCGTTGTCGAGAGGAAAAGAGAGAGAGAAGAAAAGTCGCGCTATACGCGGGAGGGACGCCGTAGACGCGGCGTGCATACATATATATATATCTATTTCGAAGTTTCGCGTACGTGCGCGCGGGACGACGTGTGCCGGACTAAAAATAGTCCGAAAAATCTCACGTCGAGGGTTTTTACTTTCCTTTTTTTTATCGTGCTTGCGCTCTTTTTTGTTGAGTGGGCGGATAGGGCTATGCTGTATAGAATAGTGGGTTTTATGATAATTTTGGGGTTCGTTTGGAGAAGTAGTTTTTCATATGTTGAGTTGTATTAAATACTATAGGTGAAGTTTGTATACTCATACAATATATCTTACCTTAATTCTTACATCATCTAAATATTATTTATACAGACTTTATTTCAACAATATATTTGAGTATCGAGATGTAGGTCCGTTAATTAATGTTAACAAGCTTTTAAGTAAAAACTCAATCAAAAACATTTCAGTTTTACATGTAGCATCCAACATTTTTATGAATTGTCTCCATCCAAAAGATATTCCTCCAAAACTTTAGTATTCCAGGAAATCAGATCAAAAGAGTCAAGATTTTTTTTTAACTCACAATCTTCAATAAATTCGTTCTCATTACAGAAATTTGATGTAATTATTCTTGATATAGAGTATTCAATATGAAAAATTTTCTCTATACTCAATGTAAGTACATATATATAAAACTTTCTCTCGTTCACTAATTCAACAATTCATTATATATTTGTCATCAAATGCACACATTACATATATCCAACTCACTCATTTCACTACATTTTCTCGTCTCACGTGACCTTATTAAAAGTGTCGCACAGTGGAATCCGGTAGAATCCAGTTGAAGTCTACCTACAATTAAGCTAACGCTTCTAACGAAGTAATTACAGCAGCCAGCATATATAAGACATAGAAAAAAAAAATAATGTCACATGCGCATACCTTTCTATCACGCACTTAAAACGTTCTCCTTATCCGTCCCATCCACTTAGCGATCTCCGATCGTAAATTGACATCACCTTTTTCTCCGCGCCGGGCGCAATCACACAGGCCGGCCCACAATAGCCCGGCGACACGCGGACCGCTAATCGCCGAAGAAAGGTAAATGGTGCATATATCCGATACGTATATTATAGAACCTGATTTGAAAGAGCCCGCGTTGTATACGCGCTACCTGTTCTCGCGCGCGCGCGCAGAGGCGGGGCCCGTAATTTTTTCTTCCCCTCCTCTATTTATACCATTTAGTCGCCTTCGGTCAATGGGCCGTAATTCATCGGGGGGCCCCTGCGCGTGTATTGAGATGCGAGGACGCGGCTCTCTTGTCCCGTGTATCCCGGCGGGCCCGCTTTTGTGTGTGCGTATGTGTTATATACTCTCCGCGGCGTCTTCAGAAAATAGTCGTCAATCCACTATTAGCCTAGCGCGCCGCTTGGAAGGTTCAATATAACGTGTGGGAGTGAAAGAAGTGACATTGTCGCTTGCCGTACGTAATTGTCGCAAGACAATGGATATGTGGAAAGAATACGAAATAATTGTAATGTCATATAAAATTTAATTTTAATAATACTAATGTTATTGAAATTTATATCATTTAGAGACGCAAAATACAGAATCTCAGTTTGAAAAGTTGCTTAAAAATGATTTTTTGAAACTGTATGATTTTCAACTGTCGGACACAATTTCGGATTAAAATGTATCCTGAAATATTCACATTCGGCATTTTAGGCAATTCGATATGTCAAGTGATTATTTGCCGTGTATTTCGAATGCAGCACTTACGCAACTTTGCGCACCAATAATATCAATGTATGTATAAAACTGAATATTTTACTATTAGTATTTGTTGAAATAATAATATTTTATAACATATTCAATATTATGATGATAAAGTTAAAAATCTTAGTAAAATTTTAAAAGAGAACAATAAAATTCGCTCATTTTTAGGATACTAGCACACTCATTTTTCGAAAAGTAAAATATAATACTTTCTCAATAATTATTCATCGATACCTTTGCCTTGTAAGCAGATGCTACTATGACTGATCAGTATAACTGAATAAAACATGAGAAATTCGTACACATACATATCTGACAGGATGAACAATAGATAACTTAGCAATTCCGATATTCATACAACAACCCTGTTGTATAATGCACGCATAAAATTCCTTATCACTCCGTCGCAAAAGTTTTTCGATTCCAATTAACCTGGCGAATGCGCGCGCGCGCTCGTGAATTATTATTTTAATGAATATTGTGGGACGCGCGAGAACGAGGAGAACAAAAAATGAAGGAGAGAGGGGGACGTAACCCTCGCAAAGGAGGCAGTCGAACGAGATTAATTCAAACGGCGCACTCTTTATTCTTCAGACGTGGCGCTTGCCCGAAAAAGGGGAGAGAGAGAGAGAGAGAATAACCATGAAATAAAGAGATCCGTCGGTAGGAAAAAAAATGGGAAAATAAAAAGAGAGGATAAAAAGAGGGAGAGAGAGAGAGAGAATGTGAGTAACGCGCGAGGCCAAGTTTTGCGAGCAATTAAGTTTTGTTGTTTTAATTAAAAGATCCTTCGCGGGGGCGAGGAATTGCGCTCGCGGTCCTGGCGCGGGAGATGAGAAGTAGGAAATTGAATAAAGAGAGATTAAAATGTAATAACGTGAAAGCCGGGCGGCGCTGTTCAATTTTAATTGTCGAGTGTTGTTTCGCGTGAAAGCGGGAACGATTAGTGCGCCGGCTGTGTTGTGAAAACAATTTTTAATTTTGGAAAAATTCCGAGTAAATTAATCGCTGTCCTAAATGGTTTGGTCTTTGTGGTCTTTGTATTCAAATATTTTTGATATTGGCGTGTATTTAGTAGGATGTTTAAAATATGGAAAGCAAGTTGTAACAAAAACAAAAATACAAGTTTTCAACAGATATACTTACATATTTGTTATAGAAATTCTAACCGAATCTTTTCAATCAAATTTTTCGGAAACAGCGAATACAGCAGTATTATACTTACACACGACGAAAATAATCGCTTGCCTAATTTAAATCGCGCACAATGCCCAATCGACTAATATAAAAATTCCCCGCAAACGCGCGCCCGATTCATTCCCGCACGCCTGAGCGAATTTGTGCGCTTAATCGATGCCGACCGTAATTTCTCTTTCTCTCTCTTACGGAATCGAGAGCCGCGAAGCCGACGTGCTCGCCGGAGCGAGGGTAAATTTTGATTCAGAATTCACTTTCGGCGGTGCACAATGCGGTTGCAAGTGCGTGTTTCCGAAAAACCGCGCTGAATGAACACGGGACTCGTCGGTCGGGGAAATGAATTGGGCAATCGTATGAGAAAAATGACGCTCATGGGAAAGGTCTTATAGAGAATAACGGTTTGGAGTTTTCGTTTGAGGGTGTAAGGGTATTAGGAATTTCCGCAATTTTAAAATTGCCGAGGATTCATTATTACGTCAAATATTGATGTCAATATCTTTTTTTAATTTCGAATAATAACATATTTACGTTTTCATCAATAACTCATGCCGAAATATAGCTATCGACTTTTTTTAAATTATAGAGAATTTTATCCTACATACAGAGAATTGGTAATATATAAACAATATTTATTTTGTTCTAAATATTAAAATAATCGAAAATAAAAATTTTGTAAATTCAAAAATCGCTATAAACAAAAAAAACCGCTGCCAATTGGCACGTAGCTTCCTCCAAATTAATTTATCGATCCTACATGTATATTATATATTTTTTTTAATATTTTAATAAGTATGTATCTTTATTTTAAATAATTGTGTACATATTATAAAATTATGATTGTTTTAATGGTACATTATAACTTTGAAAAAATTACGAGTTTGGAAAAAACGTAACAAAATTTTAACCTAAATATCTCTAAAAATTATGACAAAATTCTTTTAGCTATAAAGAACTTAAACGATAAATAAAGAAACTCTACATCTCCATAAAATTTCCACATGATTAAACCAATTTCTTTTTTCTCTAGATATCATGCGGCAAAGAAAATGACTTTGTAAAATGCGAAAATTTTAAATATTAAATATCTCAACAAAAATCACAGCATCTACATAAAAATTCGCACATATATTGTCTATAACACGCATAAAATTATCTATAAATTTGGAGCTTATTCATCGAACCGTTCTCGAGAAGTTACGATTTGAAAAAAAAATTGAAAAAATTTTAACCACAAATATGTCGGAAACTTATGGACCAATCCGTTTGCCCAAAGAAAAAGACCGAAAGGAAGTCAGAATGTACCCATACAAGCGATTAATCCAGTTTAACTCGATAAAACATGCGACTTTTTTTTCATTTTTCAATTTTTTACTCAAAGACTAGTCAACAGAATTTATTCAAATTTTTACAGATATAGCTATTGATATTTTACATTATCATGTAGTAAACTTTGAAATATCAAAGAAATTCGAAGAGAAATATTATATTATACTAAATAAATATAGTAAAGTTTTCTAAAAATGGTGTTACTACAATTTATGGTCGTTTAAATTATCTGAATATATTTATTATTAACATATTATAGTTCATTTTTTTATTATAAAAAAAAAGATAGTTAAGGCTTTTTTCCCAGTGTATAGAAGTACTTCGAACTTATAATAGAAAAAAGGACGTGCTTCAATCAAAATAATAAAACGAGGATAGTTCAATTTTTTTACGCTTTTCAGTGAATTTGAAAACAATTTCTGAATACAACGCCAACAACTGTAAAACAAAATCCAATCGAATTCGAAACCCATTGTGGATCCGCCAGTGCGTAGAAAAAAAAACGAAAAAAAGAACTTTCACGTATTATTTTAAAAATTTAATAAGACACATTCTAATATCATACAACAACGACAACCAGCAACTAATATTGAACAAAAACAATTGACAATTTTGAAAAAATAAACACAAGCCTCAAGGCAAAAATCAAAACACCAACTCGCGCCACGTAATTTAAACAACCACTAGTCCCGAAAATAGAGCTCCCTCAAAACCACACGAGAATGCTCCAAGGCGAAAGACGACGAGAGTTCATTGAAGGAGTTACAGCGTGCGCGCCGGAGGTGAAAAGGGGAACGAAGAGCCGAGAGAGAAAGAGAGAGGAGAGGATAGTTCGAGGAGGGTGCTACTGCGGTTTTACGACTCATTTCGAGGCTTGCGCGAGCGCGCGCATGTGTGTGGGAGAATGCGATTATCTCGCGCGCACAATGGGCTCACTCGAGAGAGGCCCCTATGGATCATCCGTCCAATCGGATTTTCAATCTCTCGTTTTTTCTTCCGCTCCCGCGCGCGCGCGCAGGCGTGTGTGTATATGTATGCGCGTATAGTATATATAGGTCTTACGCGAGCTTCGAGGAGAGGTGAATGCGAGAAAGGAGCGAGTGGAGTGATTTTGACGCCGATTGCGGGAGCTGCTGCTCCAGACGTGATCCCGCGAAAACTCTTGAATTGGGATGTAATAACGCGTGAGGTTATAGCGGGTCG
>JAPYZP010009715.1:0-11551 GCA_030522985.1 Torymus sinensis
TAGTTCAGTGAATAAAATGGTATATTAACTATAAATATATCACGTTTGACTGAAACTTCCCCGCATATTTCGTTGAAATATAGCATGTTAGCTGCAACCTTATGTATCTTTGGTTCGATTGGAGTAGCTCGTAAGTTAATATTAAATAAACCTTATTTAAATGAAACGTTTTCTTCTCTCAGTGTAGAAAGTCATCGCAAGGTCGACTTAGATATTTTCAAAATCTGTTTCACTTAAGCAGTGTAGATGTAAGTATAAAAAGAAGATCTCCACCAAATGTGAGATCATTTAGTTGAGGCATTCCAGGGCAGCGCTATGTGCTCTGAAGTGATATGCAGAAATTGATACTTCAATCCAGTGGTTATTACAGACTTATAAATCAAAATAGAGGGGCCAGGGGGATGTTAAAATGTTGTTTTTTATGTATATTTTATAGGTATAAAGCTGTTTTTTATATAGTTTTTAAAAAATAATGACCTATGACTAATTATACTAAAATCTATTTTTGCAGGCTTTCCCCCTTACTAGACTATACAATTTTAAAGAAAAATTCTTTATTTATAAAATTTATTGGCCTGTGGCACAAATACAATATATATATATTATGTATTATAATTATACTTATTCGTATTATAAGTATCAACTAACAAGAAAATCATTATTTACTGGTTAATGTTGATTTTTCTATGCATACATCGTAAGACTGTGATATACTATTTGTAGTCTGCTAACTCTGGAGCCGAGTTATAAATGATTCCGGTTTCTGTTTATACGAGCGTATACTAAAAATATTCGACACCTGTTTTTTTATTTTTGCTATCTAAAAATAATACTTGAAATCAACTGTAAAAAACTTTTAGTTTCTGAATCGCGGAATCCTACAAATTTTTTTCGTTTTTATCGATTTCTCAATTTTATATATATTATATTCTTTTTATTAATTCTTTACCATGATTGTTAATCCAATAACTTATGTAGTGACATTATTATCGTTAACTTTTAATCCAAGTAAAATCGCAATCGATCCTTCAAAAGAAAACGAAGATGAACGACTTCTACATGATTTTATAGAAAATATAATAGGACATAGTATTGATCCTACGAGAATCGATCCAGAAATACAACTATATTTTAATGATTCTGAAAATTTCAGAAAAGTAACTTCCACTATATACAATAATTGTACCGGTGAAAAGATCGAGTGGAAGTCAGACGTGATAGATACGAAAAACTATCTTTGCTTCTTGGTATAGATAAATTCTCAATAAGGTGCCCAAAATTTTTTCATTTCAGACCAAAGTGGATTTAGGTTGGAGATGCACAGCGGTAGAATATTATGTTATTACCTCTATGACACATAGTTATACAATACAACCGACTGTATCTGCGGAAGGAAAGTTGCTATCACCTTTATATTTATAAGTAGTTTTAAAAGAAACAGGTGGGAAATTTGGATCGTATGATATTCAAAATGTATTTATACCAATAAATGTACGTGTTGAAACATCAACCTCTGGAAAATTATCTAAAGAATTACTTCAAACTTGGATACAAGAAATATTTTTGGAACAGAGCGGAGACTCTGCAGTTCTCTTATTGGATTCATGGAGTAGGCAATGTGAACACACAGTAAGAGAGGTTATATCGCTGCATATTAACTTTAAGTTAAAAAAAATAGCAAAAGACACAACAAACATTATTCAGCCTTTAGATGGATACCAAAATTATAATTTACAAAAAAGATTTGACTGTATCTATACGACTTGACATCGACGACTGAGGGGAACATCATGCCATCTCGGCGTGACGCTGAAGAAGATGCCATCTGGCCGCGACGATAAAGAAGATGCTATCTTGCCGCGACTGTGAAGAACATTCTCCTCTTATCTTCTACTTAAATTTGAGATGAGAATCGTTTAAATCAGTTCATTCTGAACAAAGTTACGTGCATTTGAAAAGTGCGAAAAATGAGACGCCCCGAGATAACATGTTCTTCTTCATCGGCGCGGCAAGATGGCATGATATTCCCCTCAGTCGTTGATATCTGATTTAAAATTTTTTGCCCACACAAATAATTTCCTAGATTTCACTTATTTAAAAAGATATTTGTATTAAATTTGTATTAAATTTATATAAAATGATCTTATTGTGCTCAAGATCAAGTATCATTATAATCAAGGTTAGATCTTTGCATCATCCAGGATCGAAAGTGTAGACATAGCAGATATCTGACGATGTTGAGGTACTGGATAAACAAGAGACCCCTTGCCACGATATCTAACTCCCGCAATCTGCGTCCAGGTAACTTTTCTTAAACGTCACACTGTCGCAATTTATCGTTGAAAAATAAAAGTAACTTTAAATGTATAGAACATTCAAGTCTCTATTTCCGGTGAAAAATAAAAGTTACTATTTAATAAATCGAAGTTGACTTTGCGGTGACCTTCTAAGTGGATGTCAAGGTCAAAGTGGGAAGCACCACTCGATCACCTCCTTTAAACTAGTCTGGGCGCTAGAGGTTTATATTTTTATAAGCAATATAAAAAGTGTTAATTAACAATTAATCTGACCACTTCTCAGCCCGGTATCCTACAAATTCCGAATCAGCGACACCAAAAACATAACGTAATGTCAAGTTACCGAGGAACCCTAAAAGTGCATGCTCGACGGGCTCGACCCCGCCCTAGAACCCGGACTAAATCCAGAAATGATTATTAAAAAAATTTTTCTTAACACGATACTCACGAGAGAATGGCGTGAAAAGATTAAAATGGGATTCTCAAAGTTAGTATTTATGAGGGCGGTTTTTGCGCATTATAAGCTCGAGGGCAAAAATCAGAAACACTTGTTGAATATTTTGTGATCCTCTTTTGAGTCATATAATCATACAAATTATTTATTATTATTTTCTATCTGAAACTGACGCGATTTAATGCCTAAAATACTTATTTTTATAAATTCGGAGGTGGTTTAGATTTCCTAAACTAGCGAATTGGCATAAAAGAAACACGCGTAGAAATATTTTTTGATACTCTATCCACCAGAAAAGTTCATAAAAAGCGGTGATTCACACTAACCTGCCTCTCCTTGTTAGTCGCAAAAATTTTTAATTTCAGAACTTCATGCTATAGGTACATGTTCCAAGTAATTTGCGACTTGTCTCATCAAAATCCATCAAGTGACTCCCAAGAAAACTTGCACAGCAGTTGTTTTTTTATAAAATGACATAATTCCGCATAAAATGGGTTTAGAGACCTATCTCTTCGGATTTTGTAGTAGAAATAAGTTATATTAGTAATACATATACTTCGTTTTTATAGCAATTATATTTTAATTCATTTGTTCAAGTAATTTTGGCCTCAGGAGCCATTAGGTAGAAGACCACCTTAAAAAAATATTCAAGTGCGTTACTGAATACTTTGTTACTATAATATTAATTTTCTTTAAAAATGGTGGTATAAATATTATCCGACACGAAAAGATTAAATTAAAATCCATTTAGACTTAATCCAGAATCGCGTTAATGATAAATTTAGTTGAAAAGATATTTATATAAAGCAAAACACCAAACATAGCAAAAGCATTTAATTCACGTAAATATATACACTTTTAATCGCCTACTTGAAAAAGCATTAAAAGGCAAAAATACGTACAACGGTGATTCCACTTCCTATGCTCGAGAGAATGAGCAAGATCTTCCGGCCAGACTTGTCGACGATGGCGGGCGTCACCACGGACGAGACCATTTGCACGACGCCGATGATAATGGCGGAAATGGCCGTGTCTTTGGTTCCGGCGTCGACGAAAATGTCTTCGACATAGAAGAGGACGACGTCGATGCCCATGAACTCCTGGAAGGACATCAGAATGCTCGTCAGCAGGATGGCCTTCCGATTCACTTTGACTTTGAACACGTCATTCCAGTTCGCTTTGACCCGATACGATTCTTCGATTTCCACCTGAAAAAATTATTTTTTAATCGAATGGATGGTTTGCATTTTTTTATAATTTCTGATGACAAGTGTTCAATAAAATCATCCAAAAACTTTTTATAAAATAGTTTCAAGAGACTTATAATAATTATTTAGAATTAAATAAAGGTAACCGATGAGAATCACGTAAGTTTGAAATTCCCTAATTAATCAGAGGAAAATTCCAACAATCTGTTTTCAAAATTGCAATTTAATTATGATCGTGTGATGATTTTGTAGTTATATAAGATTTAATAATAGTCTCATATTCTGTACAATACGAAATCTATCATCAGGTAGGGTAAATATTGCCTTATTGCTTTTGTAACATTACAGTATATATGAGAACGACGATGCACTTATGTCTTGCTTAATGGTACTATCAAATGCTTTGTCTGGCATAAAACCACTTTATAATCACAGAATCGTAGTACGTAAACCGCATCCTGTGCAACACTTAAAATTCCCCAAGATCGTTAATCTAAATGGTAAGCGTAACGTTGTAAGTAGGTGTGAAATTATGACAAAGCGAAGCAACTAAACTGATCTTGTTTTGCATTTTTGGAATGTCATAATTTTTTGCCTTGAAAATACAATATTATCAAGGTTAATAAATAATATATTGGTTCCTATAAAAATTAAGTTGTTATTGTTATCAACTAATTCCTTTTATAAAGCAACTTTTTTTTGAGAATAATTGTATTTTTATATTGGAATCGATCAATTAAAATTAAGAAGGATAATTAAATAATGATAGGTATTTTCTTAAATAGATTATATAAATTGTATTATTCCAAGTTTTTAAAATATAAAGTTTAAAAATAGGATGCTTAGAAATGAATTTACAACTAGTATAAAAGTATAAGATGTATGTTTGAAAATTGATGTCGTGTTTTCTTTTGTGGTTCGACCAGATAGGTAAATGCAACATTTAGAAGTTCGATATTCGAAAATTTTAAAGGTTGACACATTTTACTTCTGAAAGTAAATAAATTTGTCTAAAGTATTGATTTAGTATACTTGAGTATAGTGTTAGAGTTAAAATACATTACTGAAATTGTCGATATAGTTAACAAAATTCTCTTAGCCCAGTCAAACCTTTTAACAAAAGTTACTGTTAGTTTACTTGATGAATTTGTCCTAGATACAAGTAGTTACACTGGTAGAAATTTTATTTTTAGTAAAATTTAGTTAAGCATAAATTAACTATTTTTTAGCTAACTGTATGGCTAAGGTCAGTATTCTGTTTTTATTCAATAATGATGTACCAATTTAAAGTAAATTTTGGCTTTTACATTTGACAACATCGATATTTCAACTGCTCATATAATACTTTTAGGTACATTGTGTTATTGTTATATATTGATTTTTGTTAAAAATGCTTTTATTTAACAAGTTGATCTTCTTAAAATGTTAAAAATTTAACTCGTTATAACGTTAATTTGTTAAAACGTTAACCAGGATAGAAAATTGTAACTACAGACATTATCTTAATTATATATAATAATAACAATAATTGTATGATGTAAAATCATATACTATATTTAAACTTCATTATTCTTATACTTGATCTACATAATTAGAAAATTCATTAAAAGGCTACGCTTCACGCTGTCAACCAGTGAAATTCGCACTTCATCAATTATCCAATTATTCACAGCCGCCGATCCTGCGCGTCCCCCACAAAAAAAGCCTCGCTTGCCGAGGCTTAAGTGCAGTTCCTATTTCCTGACTCATTAACTTGGCGCGTATTATCTATATACACACTGTCCATTGTTACGCCTAAGTCCGGCAAACAAAAACAACTTAATTAAAGCGAGAAATCCGTGAAAATCGGACCACGGCGTTGCGCAATGAATTGCCCTCGAAAAAATATGTGCAAAAAACATCATCGCAAGTACCTGCATCTCCTCAAGCTCCTTCTGCACGCCAATGTGACTGCAGCCGCGGAACCTGGCCAGGGCGTCCATGGCCTCGGCCTCGCGGCCCTTGCTCAGCAGGAAGTACGGCGACTCCGGCATGAACATGAAGCAGAGGAAGAAGCCGAGATGCTGGGCGGCACAGAGCAGCCAGAACGTCGTGTAGGAGACGTAGGGGCCCACGGAGTACGAGAAGAGAAAGCCAAAGGTGATGAAGAGCTGCAGAAAGGAGCCCAGGGAGCCTCGAATAGCCGGCTGTTGGGAAGTGAGAAAGGGTTGATTGTTAGGCTCGCGGTATCTACCGTGAATGCGGGGACAGAGTCACGAGTATATATTTTGTTTGCTTTGTGATTGGAAGAAGCGCGCGTTGTTTGATTTGCTTATTATATGGGTATTTTTAATAATTAAAAATATTACTTATGTCGACTGTAATTTACTATTTACTAATAAGAATTTTTCCATCGGTCTTACAGTCTTATAAATTAAATTAATTAATATTAATGTGTATTTTTGTATGCCTGATTTTACTACCCGTGAATAGAACGCAAGTCCGCATTTTCTAAGTCACATTTAGATACTTGGGTAATTAAAATGAGTAATTATACTCATTATATATATATATATATATATCTTTTAGTTTAATTAACGTTATTGTAGTTATTTCATAGTCAATGACTATGAAAAAATAAGTATTGTTTTATGTATATTTTTATTATTTTTTTGTATTGACTTTTTTCAGTGCAAACATTTTTAGTATCACATAGAGAAAAATTTACATTAAAAAATGCGTTTAATAAAACTTAGTAAAAAAATAAATATTTTGCAGCATATGCGTATACTTCCATGATTAATATAATTTCTTACGTATGCGTTGATAATATTTTTGCATTTATAACGTTATTGATTTAATTTGCAACCATATTTCTGTGGTCATACGAAAACAGGGCAGACGTCCATTTTTTTTTTTTTTTTTTTTTTTTTTTTTTTTTTTTTTTTTTTTTTTTAAAATAATTAGGTTTGAAGCTGAACTTTACACGCCACAAACGATGCGATAACCTGCTTTACTAATGCTAAAAAAAAATATTGTAAGCTAAACGCACGTAATTTTGACCTAGTGACGAAAGGTACTATTACACATTTTATTGTTGCATAACTTAACAGTATTTTTAAAGTAGTGAAAATATAATTGCTTAAATATAGAGTACGGCAGTAATCTCTTGAAGCGAAGTTCCCATATTCAATTCTACAGAAATTTTCTTGAATTCCAAAAGCCCGAATACTTATACTTAATACATAGACATGTACCCTTTTTCCGAAATCTCATAATATTTTAATCTTTTTTGGATGATCAATGTCCATGAATAACTTACGGTAAATAAACCTATCCCAGAAATTTGAGTAGTAATTTTACTATTGTATAATGCACTATTCATGTGGGTTTGTTATCGCTGGCATAATGAAGTACCTATAAAACATCAAATTTAATACCTAGAAAACTTTTTGAAGTGACATGTGCCCCTTTTCCGTACGACCACAGATTTACGTTTCATTAACTTAGTAATTGTATATTTTGAGTAAATGTCATATTTTCATTGATTTCATTAACAAAGGATAATCAATAATTTAAACATTAATAAAACAATTACAATTTTCATTTATATATTTGATTGTGTTTTCAAACATGACTAAAATATTTAGACGCGTGCCAAGACAATGTTTTTTTTTTAATTAGCTTATCTTGAAAGGAATACAAATGTCAGAACATTATAATACGTAGAACGGAAACAATAATTTTTGACTTTTCCTTACAGACGGTTTCATCTGCTGTACGTAAGTACGTAATACGTAACTGTTTCTTTGTCCAAGTAAAGATATTTTCTATTTAAAGCTATATCTTTCATATTCAACTTTCATGGCGCCGATGCGTTCGAAATCCTTTATCCTATTAAAAAATTAATAAATATCCATAACAAGGTAACTTTCATCGGTGCCATGAGAGCGTATAACATAACAAATCCTCTCCAATCAATACGAGTGACTCTGTCTCCCGTGAGTACCTCAATTGCCAGTGCTATAGTGCATGTGGTGGAAACTCGCTTCGGATATTTCGCCTATGTACATGGGCAGGACGGTGAAGGGGATGGCGACGGCCATGCCGAGGACGAACCTGCCCACGAATATCTGGACGATGTGCCCGGCCGTGCCTACGAGGATCCAGCCGACGAGGAAGGGGAACGTGCTCATTAGCAGCGTGCGCTTCCGGCCCAGACTGTGTGTAGAAAACAAAAAATAAATATAATTCTTTGATAAGATCGGCGTAACGAGCTAAAAGTCATTTTGATGTACGGCTTGTTTATGACAATAATGATGGACTTGATGCTAGGAAAGAAAATTTGTCAATCATTGACTATTTGAAGAACTACGAGACGAGTATCTGATCGTTTCAATGACAAAACCAAAAGAAGTAGAAAAAAGCTCAGAGCTTGCGTGTGTGTAAAATTTTTTCTACAGCTTTTTTTTATACTTTGCTTTAATTTTTTTATTTATTTTTAAGCTTAAAAAATGTAGCGGAAATTATTGTAAAAGCCATTAGCAATGAATGTTATTATTTCCTTTATTTTTTTTTCGTGTATTATAACATTTATGCTGATGGATTTCATAAATAACGATGCAACGAAAAATTCATTACAATATTTTACTCGGAAAATGTATTATTTGTATTGATTGAAAGTTATAAACAATATAAATTATAGTTATTTTTCAGTTTCATCGCACAAATAAACATTGAAATAAACCTGAAATATAAATTATTACGTATTTAAGTTTCCTTATTATAAAGCTATCTCGTTTTATAGCCTCTAAAGAGAAAATGATCTCGTTGAAAAATGTTTTATGTACGTCAAGGAATAGACCTTGAAATATACACCTAGAAGTGCAACCGTAAAGAAAATCCTTAATAACTTTAAAGGAGAAAATATATCGCGAACGAGAACGTTTTCTTTTATTATAAAGCAGGCAATCGTGTGTCACGTACAAAAAAAATTATCACTATACGATAAATTCAAAAAATACTTGAGTAAACATACTTATTTTGGTCACATCGATTCAAGCGTAAAAGTTTCCTCGGGACTCTACGTTAGTTTCGGATTTGTAGCTAATAAATTAGAGTTTCAAAATTGAATACTTTTTTAAATAAACTTAAACAATGACGTATAGGTATTAACTTTAAAACGTAGTCACGGGTATGCAATATAAAATTGCGCAAGAGTATTGGGCAGCCGAAATCATTGCGAAACCCCGCTGAGGTTGACTTTCAATTTAAAATTCATGCGCTCAGCGAAAAGAGACGAAAATGTTCCATACCATTCGCCGAGATAGCCCGAGAAGAAGCTGCCGAACATGACGCCGAGGGGCACGAGCGAACCGATCCACGAGCCCTCGTCCTTCGTTATTGGGCGCATCAGCTGATTGTCCCAGGCGAGCGGTTCCTCTGCGAGTTTCGGCAGAATCGGACTCGTCCAGCCGAGTATCGTACCGCAGGCGACGATGTTCAGATTGCCTGCGATGGTAACAGAAGAGAAGATTGAATTTTCACCAGTTCGACGGAGGTATAGGGATAGTTCGGATTGGTATAGGGCGGGCGGAGTATAATACTTTTTAGTCAGACACCTTAATAAAGTAAAAGATTAGATAAGCTTTAGCTCTAAAATCATAAATATTCCAAGAAGTGTTTAAAAATTCATTCGATTCCTTTTAATTTTTCAAAATATATACTAGTAGTAGTTATTGATGCAGTGCTCTGAGCTCAATTTTATTGATTAATTTGCGTTTGATTTTATGCGTATGCAATTTCCAAGTGAAGGTTACATTTTACTTCACCTAACGTTTACGTTAATTTTCTCGTTTACTTGAAGTAAAGCTCGTTAAAAATGCACAATAAACATCAATACCAAAAGAATTACGGAGATATACAACTACGAGTATACATCAATTATATAAAATGTAAATCATGTGCGTAATATGTATTAATCAGGTACGATATTGATTTCATTAGTTTCTTTTTCAAGATAATAACGGTCATGTTTTTAAATTGTGTCTGCAATTCAAGACAAAGAAAAAAAGCGGAAAATTTCCATAACTCCGACGGAAAGAGTCAACGCAGTTCACAGTGATTGTCAGCAATAGTTATTCAATAATTAACTTGATTTGATAATAATACTTTCAATGTATACAAAACTGAAATATAAAATGTGCGTAATTAACGAACCCGTCATCTGACGTGTACACAAATTTTGTAGCGCATAAATCTGCTGTAAATATACTTGGAATTCGAAAGACACGTCGTGCGAGAAGCGCGTGCTGATTTTTCTGTTCGGGCGAGATGCGATTAAGGCTCGCGGAAGGTAAATCGCTCGATAAAGTGGATAAAACAACGCGATTATTGTAAAAAGTGCCATTTACAAACACATCGCGTTACAGAATCGCTGCATACTCAATACTGGAATGCATCGATAAAACTATCCCAGGAACAATTACGAGATTATAGTAGCAGTGTTGTAGGATAAGAAGTGCAACTTTGTTATGAAATAGAATACTTAATACGCAATTATAAATTATCGTATCGATAGAGTCCGAGAAATTTTTTTGTTGATAACAACGCGGTAGATTTTTTTACAGAGCATCGATGTGTAAAAGTGTTATTGACTGCTATTGTTGTTAGTTAATAATAAATAGTTATTTTCATTTTAATTATTAATTTTATTTTTTAAGGGAAGAGGGCACTGAAGTGAATTGAAAAAAGACATTTTTCAATTCCTATTGTAAAGGGTTCGTTAAAGTACGTATTACTCGGAGATATATTTTTTTCAATAGATGAAAACAAAATTTTAAGCTAATTGGTAATTTTTTCCTAATTATATTTACATTGTTTTTTAAATGAGAAATAAGATTTTCAATAGTTTTTGCTCAAAACTACATTTTTCGATTTTAACTTGCAATTTTGCACATACAATATTTTTCAGTTTTCTATAGGAAGTACCGATGGAGCTATTTTATTTTTAAAATGGATTATATGTTTCTTAAATCTATTTTTATATTAAAAAGATTAGTTTATTTTTATTAGAAGGTGTTTAAAAATTCAAGAATATATAGTTGGGTTGAAATATCCAAGTAAATAGTATAGTATAAAAACTGTTGTGAAAATCGCCAGTTAAAGTCGAAAAATGTAGTTTTGAGTGAAAGATTTCTTGTTATATTTTGAAAAAAATATTTCTGATCGTTTAAAATATTTTCCGAATCCGACACTGTAAATTCCGAACAGGAGCTATTCACAACACAAAAAGAATTACTTTCGTAACAAAATATCAGAAAAATTTTCTATAAAAATATCTGTAAAAATTAAAAACAGATGGCATAAAATTATAAAGATACTTTTAACTAGAAAAATGATATTCCGAACAATCTAAAACATTCATTCCTATATGTATATACGATTTTTAGCTCATTTGTCGACGTTATAGCTTTTCTAAATCATTGCATTTTGTACAATTTAATCGTTAGGTAGAAATGGCATTCGAAAAATTGATATCACATAAGTATAATATAAAAATAACGCAATGAAAATATTATGGCTTTGCGAAATCTTTTCGAATTTTTTTTCTT
>JAPYZP010009717.1:0-10561 GCA_030522985.1 Torymus sinensis
CACGCAGGGCCACTCGTATCCACACGCATAGCTGTATTTAATCTCACGCTCTCGTGGTTGAATGACGCTCGTGCGTGAGATGGAATAGAAAGAGAACGAGAGCGCACTTTTCTTGGCCGGCTTCCAGTTCCGCGGTTTATTTCGAATGCAGTTTTCGGGCCCCGCTAGACTAGACCCACACCTTGTTTCGCGCGCGAGACGTACACGAAGACGACGACGGGAGGGAGAGAGAGAGAGATTCTAATTTCGTCGGTCGGAACATGTCCCGACGTCTCGTCTCGTTTCGTATAGGCGCGTGCAGACGGCGGCTTCTCTGTGCTTTTTGCTCGCAGGACTCGCATGTAATTGCGGTGCGTGTGCGACTACTGCCACGAAAATCAAAGGAAACGCTCCGATTCATTCAGGAAATGTGGCGGCGAGAGATGGGACATGTGTATGCGTCGACTTTATATCTCAGCCGGGCGATCTTAATCCCGCGCGACGGCGCGCAGATATACTTTTATTTCGGAGTTTCGCTGTATCTGTTTCTCTATGTCCGACACGATAGGAGACTGTGTAATTAGATCAAACGTTTGCGAGATAAATATTTATTTCCTGCGCGCGTTTGGCCTTCTACACGTAGGCGCGTGGGAACGCCTTTTCCCGAATTCAATGAGACTTCCTGTTTAGATTACATTGCCCCACTGCCATTTATGATACACTCATACACGCAGCGAATTTTTCTCTACCATAATACCCGTGTATAATCCTATTTACACTGACCTAGCAGAGACGTGACCGTTTAAATACGTCGATGATTTACGAGGGGCAATTGACAAGAGGGCCGAGGTAGCAGCACCCCTTTCAATAATCCACATTCCTCTCGAGCACATCTCATCCTCTCTTTTCTATTCGCACCTCTCATGCTCCAACTCCCCTCTTTCTCCTTGTACACACATATACGTACACGCACAAAAGCACGCGATCCTCTACAAGGGGGTTTAAGAAAGCGAAAAGATTTAGCGCTTTCAACCCCGCTCGCGCTCGTGATAAATAACCGGCCGTGATGCCTGCTTATGCGCAACCCTTTGACGCTGCTGGCGGTGATCTCTCGACAGACGAGAGAAGAGGCGAGAAGAAGAACGTTACACATAATGGCCCACATAGTAGGAGGTAGGCAAGCGCTCGCGCGCGCGTGCACGATTCGCTCGTCATCACGTTTTCAGAGAAAACGTGACTTCGCCTTCGCCGGCGCGCTTATACGCGAGAGCGCGGAGCAAGAGATGCCGGAGATTGAGACATTGTTCGCGTCTGAGGAGAGGGGGAGGAGAGATGGTGTAGTAGGCTCAAGTGAGAGGAAGTATTCACGGCGGGAGTATTAAAGAATGACACTCGGTAATTCGTCTTGGCGGGGCACCATCGAGTGGTTGCTTCGAGTGTGTCACGGAGCGGTACTCGAAATTTCGGGATTTCGGTGCTCGCGGGTGACCGAGGACAGAGAGGGCTAGGGGGTCGACCCTTTCTTGTTTTCATTGGCGGAAGGGGTTCGTATACGTCTTACTTGGCTGTTGTTCCGTCATTTGTCTTGTATTTATACAGCTGATTGGTTAAATCCGACGAATAAATATCATCTTGTAGAAACAACAATTACCTTACTTTCACACCGAATTAACAAAAATAATAGGTATAATACGATTCAACTGCGCAGCGCCACGAATCTCGCGCGCCATATCGGGCACGTTTGTTTACTCGCGCGCATACCTCGAGGGCGCTCATTCACGAAAATCGCTTCTTAACGACATTTTAACCGCCGCTTGTCTGTCCGCTTTTCCCCGTGAAAACTCGACGCAAAAGGCAAAAAGCACAAGGACCGGGGGTCCGGCAACAACGGCGCGACAGCTGCAACAGAACCGTTTGTCGCGCGCCAAAGAAAGAAAAAAGAAGAAGAGGGAACGTCGCGCTGTTGGAGAGAGTTCACTACAACGGAGAGAAAGAGAGAGAGAGAGAGCGAAGGTCGCGCGCTAAATTTATTGGCCCGCTGACGCTGGCGCAGGTATATAGCACGCGTACCTGCGCGCGATGACAAAGGTGAGCGCGAGCGAGAGTAGAACGTTTGGCAAAAAGTGCAGACGGCGAGGGACGCGAGAGACAAGTGTGCGCGTGTGTGTCGTGCTGCAACACGCAGAGGTCCGTTGACCCTGCACCCAGCACAGCTTCCCTCTGCGTCCGCTCATCCAGCACGTTTATGGAAAGAGACGACAGTCTCGAGAGCAGCGGCGGCGGCAATATGTCGAAACACCTCTCTCTCTCTCTCTCTCTCGTCCCAATCGTCGTCAGCCGAACGGAAAAATCGTGTCGCGCGCGCGCGCTGGCTTATATTGTGTGTAAGACGAGCCGCGCGCTCTTCGGGGGACGTTAACCTCCGCTTCAGTTTTTTAATCCTCGTATATGTACATATAAGCGGCACTTTTCTGTGATTGAATTATGTCATAAACGCCTCGCGTCTATACGTTCGATCTGGCATCTCCCGGAGACACGCACTCCTTTATAACCGGGCAATCTTTTTTATTCTAATGAGCAACTGTACTTCTCTTTAGCTGCTGCTGCGGCTTATAGGCCCTTGTGGGCGTCGCGGCGCAACTATATACAAGCCGTCAGTTTGGAATGCATCGTCGCAGCTGCTGCTGTATATATGTATACGCGTCTCGTTTGAAAGGTCGCTATTAGTAGCGGTGATGCCGATAAAGCGGCGAAATACGTACAACATAGCACTACCACTGGCTCGAGATTCTGTTATCGCTCCGAGTTTTGAGATTTGATTTACATATACGACGCGCACGGCTCTAACACGCTGCGTCGATGAGCCTCCAATCTCCCGGCATCGCTCATTTGTGACGTTTAAATTGATTTGTGGTCGTTTGGTTAAACGGAGAGAGAGAGAGAGAGAAGGCCATCAGGCAATAAGGAACAAAACTTTTGGTCGTCGTGTGGCCCGTTTTATGCGTTGGCTGCATGCGGCTTGTAATAAATCGGCGTGGGCCTTTCACGAATTTTAATTTTCTTTCCTACTATAGTCAGGCGTTTTGATGTAGGCTTGGAATATATGTCGGTGCATTATTCTGGTAGTATAGTCTGCAAGAACGGTAAATATAGAATCGTCGAAGCAAAAGTTCCACTCTCGCACATAGGCGATAACGCACGCTTATTCACGCGCGCACCCCATTCATACGATCGTCCTCATTAAGCTCGCCGCGGCGACTTCTCCATTATCTCTGTATACGGCGCAGTCATAAATATGAGAGAAAAATATAATAAATTGCGACGCTTTGAGAAACTTTCAATAAAGCTTCATTAAGAGCATCGAAAGTGTGTGTGCGTGTGAGCGAGCAAAGTAGGTCTGATAAAAAAGGTCAGCGGCGATCGTCTAAGAAAATCCTTGGCGAGGCGATGCGCTTATCGGCTGTGCATAGGACAGATAAGATCCGACTTTGTGAGAAAAAGAGAGAGAGAGAGAGAGCAGCGATGGGCAATCGACTGACTGACTGTAGGGCGACGCGGTATCTCGCGCATATCGGCGCTCCGAGTCAACACCGCGCGCGTCGGACAGCGCAGTCGGTCCCATTCATTCGTTCGTTCGTTCATTCATTCTTCCGCCGCAGTAGTAGGTATACGCACGGAAGCGTTTCCCTTTTTCTCACCGCGACGCCAGGAGAAGAAAAAGAAGAAGAAGAAGATGACGCTACCGTCGGAACAGGAACAACCAAAAGCGAAAAAGACGAGGTAGATAATGACTTGCAGGACGCGACCACGTCAGCGAGATAAGCCCGAGGAAAACAGATATCCGCGCGTCGTGTCTCGCCAATAGACTACTCGTCGTAATGGTGTGGCAACACGTCTCTCCGCGGGGTTGCATGAGCAGTGCACGTTACCCACAGTGTCTGTCCCGAAAATTCGCTCGCCTGTGTGATATATGCCTACGTGATCTTCCGCTCGGATAATCTTTCCCTTTCTCCGAAAACTTCGGGCTTATCTCTCTCTCTCTCTCTCTCTCTCTCTCTCTCTCAGTCTCGGTCCGGCCGCGATAATAATTAGTTTTGGCGTCAGTCTCTGTGTCGTGCCGCGCGTGGGAAGACGATATGCGAATAGTAGTATAGTGCAGTGGGTGAGCAGTCGACAATGACGCGATCGGCGTACGAGGACTGGTGTAAAAAGTTGAGACTCTTGCTGTGGGGACGTCAGTGGCCGGCGCAGCAGACTCTGTCTAGGCGCGGGAGATTTCGACAGGTAAGCCGTTATAACGCACGCCGCAGCTCGTAGGAGTTTTATTTTTTTCTCTCTGCCGCGCGCGCGCGCGCGCCACTTATCCGGCTTCCTTTGGGAAATCGGGCCGACACGTGCACAACGACCAATCGTATATTCGAGTGCTACGTGGCGAAGTGTGTTAATTTTAAAACGCATAAGCGTGTGTAAGAGACGCTGATGTGTCTGCGTATCACGCGTGATTGACAGATGTTTGTACAATTTTTTAGTGCCTCCCTTGCCTGCCAGCCGATTCGATTTTTGTATCCTTTACGTTTTTTTCTTGTCGAAGCAAAGAAGAAGAAAAAACGTTTCCTGCGTTTTGCCGCAGTATAGTGTAGCAATATCCCGCCGCCGCTGTTGCTCCCGATATTAAGTCAAATGCGTAACGGTTGTTTGTAACAGTGAGACACCGGCGCCTCAGAAATTTTCGCATGCGTGTGTGTGTATATCTGTGTATATTTCGAAAAGAGTGGCGGCGTATATAATTAAAATGCGAAAAGAGCGGCGTTTAAGACGTCAAATTGAAAAAACCGATTTACCGCCTGGCCATGCGTGTTTACCGATACATTTTTTCGAATAATCGAGCCTCGAGTATATACACATATCTCGGGTATATTCTTGTAACCGGAGAATTATCGGTATATTGAGAGCACAATAAACAAGTCTTTAGTGTTTATACGAGCGGCTGATAAAAGCATAGTGAGAAAAAAAGCGCTTCGATAACGCCCGTTCATACGCGCGCTGGAGAACGAAGAGCGAGCTGTGTGTGCCACGAAGAGCAGAGCGAGAGGGAGAGAAAAAGTTCAACGAGCCATTGACTTTCGCTAGCAGCAGCTCACGACTATACACACACACGCGCGCTCGCGTATACTTTCGCAGGCTACACGTGGCCACACACATGCAGTGGCAGCAGCCTCGCCCGGTATAGGCGCGCATTAATTTCTTTCACGTACGCACGCACGCTCGCGCGCAAGCTCGCCGGCGCGTATAAATACACGCTCTCTCTCTCTCTCTCTCTCCTGGGGGGGATTTGGCGCGTGGTCAAGACACGACTGCTTCTCGCTCTAGTCCGATATTCTCACGATTCCGCGAATTAGCGCGAGTGCATCGCTCCGCGAAGCGAGGGTGGGGGCAGCCAGACGCGATAGGACAGCAAAGGGGGGGAGAGATCTTTCGGCGGCTTCTATTTCGAAAACTGGGCTACGGTGCATTGACCGGCCGCTACCACCGCCGTGTGTGTGTGTGTGTGTGTGTGTGTGTGTATGTATATAAGGGGAACGGATTTTCTGCGAGAGAGAGTGTCCGTTATTTCAATGCTAGGATCGACCTCTAATTAAGCCGAATTCTAATTTCGTGCGCTACGCTGGTTATTTTTAGGCCGATGCATGCGCGCCGCTTCTGAACTTTGGCAGGGGATGAGGTGAGGTTCAGGCTGCACGAGTGCTTCGTGGGAGATTAATTTCGCGATTGGCGAGAGCTGTGAAGTGAAACTTTTCGTGGTGTCGATTTTTTTCGCACGTGCTGTAAGCAATATGTAACGCGCGTGTATACGGTGTTCTCTCTCTCTCTCCCGTGTAACGTTCTGATGTAACGCCGAACACACATTACGCATACAAATTGCGTGCGAATGTGCGTATAGCACCGCCGTCACACAGACACTATCTCTCGGGAGATTACGTACGGCGCCGTGGAAAAAAGCTGGAGCTATAACTGTCGGAACAAGATTAATCTAAAAGCGAAACGAAAAAAAAGAACAGCGTGCTACTCTCGTATTATAACGAGCCCAATCTCGCGTTTAATAAAAACGCGCAGAGAACGCGCGAAAGTGTATTACGAAATGAAGAGAAGAGGACAAATTTCCTTAACAGGACAATTTGTCGTGCTTATAATGTCGGACAGCTCGAAATTCAGCGTGTCTCTCGATCTCCCCCTCTTCCGGTCGATCTGAGCGCAGCTCTCCTCGAAGTCGCGCGCAGGCTCACTCGCGTTTTGAGCCCCGGCGAGTAGTCGTCGTCGGCTCGGGCGATCGACTTATTCATGGGCTCTCGCCGAGAGAGAGAGAGAGAGAGAGCAGCTCTAGCTCGTATAGAGAGAAACCTGTCTGGCCTCCTCGCCGGCTCTCTTAATTTGAGTCCGGATCACCTGCGCGAGTAGTCGAACGAGTGCCTGCAGGTGCTCTCTCTCTCCCTCTCTCTATGTTTCTCGCTCGTCCGCGTTCGCTGCCCGCTCGCTCTCTCCATAGAGAGTCGCCCTCGAGTGAGTCGTTCTCCTACGTGGGATACACATCTACACACTTGCACTGCTAGACTGCGGCTAGAGAGATCCTAGAGACGAAAAATCGTTAATTCGCACAAAAAATTCAGATCACGCGCGTATATTCGCTCGGAGTCTGCGTGTCCGTATGTGAGTAATCTGATTTGCGCTCTCGACTCACCGCTGGTTGCATGATCTCGTCATTACCTCGATATTCCTCCTCCTAATTGATTCCCCTGCTCCGTGCTCGGATATACACGTTTATATGCGCATATCCCCCTGGGACTCGAACAAATTTCACCTATTTCATGCCCGTACTTCCGCGTGTCCCCAGCCGTTCTCCCCCCCCCCCCCCCCCGTCTTCCCTCTCTATATTCCCTCCTTCTCTCTCGTTATATATACACGCTCGGTGCGCGCGCGCATACACTTTTCTTCGTTTTTATACGCGCTCGGACGGATCGAAGAATGAAATCAGGAATGGTAAGCCCGCGAGCGCGGCGAGAGACGAAAAAATAAACAAAACAAAGCGGAGGGGATATAGCAAAAAAGAAGCCGGCAGCAGCAACGGGGATATAAAAAGGCGTGTGCGAGCGCGCGCGAGTGAGAGAGGTAGCGGGTTGCTGCCGTGTAGCCGCGGCGCGCGTTATACGGTGAATCGGCAGCAGCAGCCGCCCCGGCGACTTTGGCGGTGCGCGCGAGCACGCGTATACTAATGCGTCCCGGGGGAGAGATCGAGCAGCAGCGGCGGCGCTGCTGGAATTTGCATAAGGCACTCGTCCGTGAAATGCCTTTAAATTTCGCAGCGGAGCGCTGCTTTCGTCCCAGACATCCGGTCTCGCCCGGTACATACGCACACACAGACACATAGGTATATATATAGGACGTATTTTTCTATGCGAAGGTTCGCCGTGTGTACACACACGGGCGTGCTGCACCCGCGGCATTCTCTCCCTTTTGCTCCGCCGTCTCTTCTTCCTCTATCGCTTTGCTCGTGCTCGGCTGTCCTCTCTCGCGCGAAACAAGCCCTTCTTTCAACCAGTTTTTGGGCCACCAATACCGAGCCGAGGAGAAGAAGAAGCGTATCGTAATTGCCCCCCGAAAACGTAGCCCCTTGAACCCTTCTATTGTTGCGTTGCGCGTGCGCGCGTGATTATTTCCGATCTTTGCTCTCTCTCTCTCTCAGTTGGAAAAAAATTTACTGCCGCAAATGCGAGGAGGAGTGTACACCGCCGGCGGTTCCTCGTACAATTTCGCCGCGCGCGGACCGCCGAAAAGAATTCCAAGTACGAAAAGTGCATTATCCTTCTCTTTCAGCGCGAAGAAAAAGCGCTACATCACACCGCGCTGTAATTTACTCTCCGCGCGCGCGTTGCTGAAATTGCGCTCTTTTTGCATTTGAATAATTACGATCTTTACGCGCTGTAACGCAACGCTGTATAGAGTACACGAATATCTCGGCGTATACACCTTTGTATATATATTTCGCTCGCGTGCTACCGACACGTGGGCGTTGTTAAATTTGTAATCATACGGTAGAACAAACATCAGCATAACATTAGAATCACGATCTACACAACATGCGCGCGCGCGCAGAAATAAACAAACCATTCAGCATTCACGTATGCGATCACCAATTCCCTTTTCGCCGCAGCCGAACAATAAAACGACCGAAATCTCATTTCGCCCCGTATGTATAGCAGCAGCGACGGCAGATTGCATGATAAAATCGAATTTGTCTCTGGGGAATTAACACGCGCGAAAGTAACGAATGCAAATCTCGCGCGCGGCAATGCATTATGTATTTAGATTTTCGCGATTAGTTTCGGTCGGCAGGGCCCGACGTAAAGGGAAAAAGAGCAACAAACAAGAAACTCGCGCGCGAGCAAGCGGGGTGTGCACAGCGTATAATGCGCGCGGACGGCCTCAAATTAAATTGTCCGTCGAAGGGTATTAACTGCATCTCTCTGGGCCTTATTCCCCCCCTCCTCTTTTTCGAGGGTGGGGGCCCGCCGGTCCTAAACCGTTTAAGCGGCCCGTCCGAGACGTCCTGATTTATTCCGGCGAGAGCGAAACGCATCGGCCGGACAGCCGAGAGAGGAGAGATAGGCAGAGGGGGAGAGGACCAATCTGGCTACTAGGTTTCGCCCAAAGTGATAGCCGGCATCCTCGTTCCCGTTTTTTTTTTTCATTCTGCGCGCGCCGGCAGTGCATTCACCGCCACGCGCGACTTGTTTGCGCGCGGCTGGGCGCGTGCACAATGCCCGGCTAACGAGGTTCGTAAAAATATTTGCACTTTTATGAAGCGTGCAGAGAGGGGGAGCGAGTGAAGATATTTGGCTGCCATATACGTTTAGCTTTTATTTTCGTGCCTCCGAGCTGTGGTGGCTACGAGGGTGTATATAATCGTTTTTAATCTCGCGCTATGCGATCAAGCTAACAAAGATATACCGTGAATAGTTCTCCCACAACAGCCCATGATAAATGTGTCACGCAGCGTGTAATAAACGAAAATGTAGTTCTGAAAATACCTGCGCCCGAAGAGTCCTTGAAACTCCCTCCAGAGCGTCACATTGTTACACATATATATAGATTTCAGCGAGTCTGTCCTTTACGTCCGTCCTTGAAGATAGCCAGACATTGTAACTCTTCTGAAAAATAAAGCAGCACCGCGCTCGTGCTTGTATAGTCATCGACGACGACGGTCATCCCCTTTGGGGCCTGGTCGCGCTGGTAAACGAGACATCCGCGCGAAATATACAGCCGGCCGTGCTGTAGCATGCACGCAGAGTGTTGTCTGTGTACGCTATACAACGCGGCGCAGCACCGTATAAGAATAAAGTGGCGGAATTAAGGATAAATTAGCCGTAAGACAGGCCATCGGCGCGCTGTTTATGCACCTTCATAATGCACAATTTATATCCGTGGGCACGCACGTGTGTGTGTCTGTGTATATGCCCACGGTATACTTTATAGCGCTCGGCTACTAAATGCACCAACCACGGCCAGTAAAATCAAAAGCGCATCAAGCCGGGGAATGCGCTCGCTTGCGCGTACGACTGTTATAAAGCACGCCTGTCCCAGCTAATCGACCCAATGTTTCTGCCCGCGCGTAGATAAACTCGCATTGGAATTATGATATAAAGCTAATTGCTCTCGTCGGCGAAAGAGGGAGAGCTAGAGCTGCTGCTGCTTGATAAGTCCGCTCGCGCGCTCTCTCTCTGTGTAGATTAAAATCGCTGCCGACCAATCGCAACAGCGAGCTCTCGCGATCCTTTCCAATGTAAATTGCGTCCTTGACTATAAGCGCGGCGCGAAAAACGCGAGCAGTGTATCTATATATATGTATACAGGTGTTCGAAAAAACGAGCTCGCGGGGAAGAATTCATTCGCGGACTACTGTTGAGAGTGAGCGTGTTAATCGCTTATGGAGCGATTACTTCGGCGCGTGCTTGTCTCGGCAAAAAACCTAATTATTTAACTCAGCAGTCGATCGGAGATAGCGAGTGAAATGAAACGCTGCAAATTCTTCTCTCGCGCCTCTCTCTCTCTCTATATTGATCAGACAAGCAAGACGGATCGGTCTGCGCGCGTATAAGCAGCGACGTATTATGAAAAATACGCGCCACACGGCCTATAAGAGGAAGAGAAACGAGGGGGAGGGTCGCGCGCTATGAATTCGTAACCGAGTCCCGGCTAACGAACATCCGTCGAGAAGAGAGAGAGAGAGAAGGAGAAAAAAGGAGGATGGTAGCCTTCCCCCCAGCAGATGCAGCCCACTCCTCCCACGAGGCGTGTGTATGCGCATGAGCGGCTCTGCAGCGGCGGCGGCGGCGGCCTCGAGCAACAAGAGTAAAACCGCGAACGTGCAAACATTACCGATTCGCGCGCTCTCGCTCTCTCTAGCAGAGGTGGAGAGAAAAAAGAATTGATTTTTTCGCGCTGCTGCGGCCCTATACTCGTCTGGCCGCGATGAAAGAGATACGTTTACTTTGGCTGTTTTGCCTGCGTCTTCCTTTTTTTCTCTCTC
>JAPYZP010009721.1:0-19323 GCA_030522985.1 Torymus sinensis
AAGTTTTGAGACAAAAAAGGAATACACCTTTGTTTATTTTTGGAACGAAGATTAACGAAAATTGACAAAATTTCGTTCCAAAAATAAACAAAGGGCCGTCCCTTTATATTTAGGTCAAGGAAATAGTTAATCGCGAGACCCTAAAAGAGAATCAAACCTTTTTAGGGAAAAAGTTATGTTCTAAAAACAATGAAGGAGGCGTACTCGTAGTATGGGATGGAACTTACATATATATACAAAAAAGTTAGAATTATGTGTATCAAAGAAAAACTTATAGCATGGATAAGCGTAGAAACTTAGTCAAACCAATGATGGCAGTAACGACGAATGGTTTCATTTACGATGCTTTCGTAAACCATCTACGATGGTCCATATTCCGCAAGTATGTCGGATGCAGAAATTATGAAAATGCTTATATAGAGACTTTAGAGATGCAGTCAAAATAATTGAAGAAAAGGGTTTTCAGGACTTCATGCCTGATTATATTGATAAGAACAAAAAGCAATTAACGACTGAACAGGCTAACCACAGTAGATTAATGACGAAAATTCGATTTATGGTTGAAGTGATAAACGGAAGAATAAAAAAACTTTTCACTATTTTGATAATGTATGGTCCAATAAAGCAGTCCCACATGTGATGGAGGACTTTCGTATCGCCTGCGTCGTGTACAATGCTTTTATGTCTAAAATCGAATCTGGTAGATTGCACAACATTGCTATCTACAATTGCATATCATCTCGCATAGACAATCAAAATATTTTGTTGGAAATTGTAAACGAGTATAAATTAATAAGAAAACTGTATTTCATATGTTTATAGGTACATATCAAATCAAACGGGCAATAATACTATGCTGAGCATATTAATAAACTTTATTTAACATATGCATACTCCAAATCAGTGCCATCGATTCTCACAGTTCGTTAGACGATTGAAAATAGAAAATGGCTTTGTCTTTTGCTCGAGGCACGATTTTCCATATGAAAAACAGTCTAGATAGTACTTGCCGTGGAAAAGTATATCATCTATGAGTAGCTTGAACGAAATTTTGTCGGTCGAAGTAGTAGGCTGTTCAAAACGAAAATCAGTGTACTTTTAGGATTTTCTTCGAAAGCTTTCACGCGAAAAATAATGAAGCAGTACTTTTCGAGAAAAACTTCGGTTGTTTCTGAAAACTTAATAAATATTCTTGCAATATAAAACTGATTCAAACCAGTGCCATGATTTTTCTTGGTTTGGTAGATGGTTTAAAATAAAAATATTTGGTTTTTATGTTGAAAAAGTCTTACTAAGGTATTTTAAAATAATATTTAATGTTAGGCACTGCATTAAATTGTATAACTGAAGTCTACTTTTATTAATTTTTGAATAGCCGTAAAGTTTTTATACAAAATGTACTGTCAAGTACATTTTCTTTGTTTTTTTCTGGGTTGGTTATGTGAAAATATAGTATTTTGCAACTGCTAACGTACAATTTTTAATAAATAAAATATGGCATTGATTTGAAAATTATTGTAATCAATGCTGGATGGTAAAAACTTTAAGCTTAGCTTTTGAAAATATTTGAAAACTACTGTGAAGTATCACTAATTTAAGTATTTTTAAAGAATCACTGTGTTTTCCGATTAAGTAGTTACAGACGGAACCTGTAAGACGACTCAATTTTCACGTAGATTTTTTTAATGTTCCAGGTGGTTTTAGGGGTTCATTCTGTTTACTAAATTCGCAGATTTTTGTACACTTTCCAACGGTATAAGTTTCATGTAATTGTCTTTTAGCTCAGTTTCTCATATATGTAATTGCCCTTTATAAAATATATTGTAGCTTTAACACTCAAAATAATAATAAGGTTCTAAATGAATGAAATGATTAGTTTAAAAAAATTATTTTCATCGAATTGATAATACTTACTATTTTTATTATTAAAGAAAAGGCCAAACTCCCTATACAATAAACACAATAAAATCATGAGAGGTGCAATTTTTAAGAAAATCGAACGATTCCAAGAGTACATTTACCGTGCGCCACCCTTTCCTCCCTCTTCGCTGCCCGTATGTGTGTGCGGCTCACCCGCGCACTCTTTCCGTTTCGGCCGCCTGCCCCTTCCCGCGTCCAACCGCGAGCTTACCTGTCGGCCGGCGGGGATTTCTATTGATAGCTAGACGTCGCCGCCGCAAGCTCGGCTTGCGCCCTCGCGTCCGAATTTGTATTATTTACGCGGCTGAGCGCTGCTCACACTCACACTCACACACACACACACACACATACACTCCTTTACAAGACTTCCGCTTCATTATTAATCGTGGAAACTCGCCTTGGCTACGTTCGCGCGGGGGGCATCGATCCAGCTGAAACTCGCTTGTGCGCGTCTAGATATATACGTAGATATATACGTGTGTGGCTGCGCGCGCCTATGTGTTACTGGTACTGGCTGCAAGTATGTGGTTATGTATTTACGAGTATTTGGATGTGGCCGTGCGCTCGTAGACGTATATACGTGTGTGTGCGTGTGTGTGTGTGTGTGTGTGTGTGGGTGTGTTGCTGTGCAGCGTATTCGTATATATTCGTGCATACGCGGGCGCGCGCGCGTTGGTTGATACATATACACGCGCATATACATAAGCGTTTACGTGTGCCCTTTGTTGTACCCCCCCCCCCTCCCCACCCACGCCGTCCTGTGCCCGCGTGCACGCATCTGTTTACGCGGGAGCGGCACGAGCGAATTCCAGTCTTAATGTTCGGTGCGCGAATGTGTAACGGGTGCGGAGAAGGGTAAAGGCCCGCGTAATAACGCGTGCCCATACGCGTGGGAGTCGAGGCAATACGTCGCCCGTGTGCTTTATTCATGTTGACGCTGTTGGTGGGGGTGGCTGAGTTTTTGAAATCTCTATTAACCAATGTCGCGTGACGCTGGTGATGCTGGTGGCGAGATGTAATTGCACCGGGATGTGGGGTACAATGAAAGCGAGCGTAACTGTATACGTTTGTTGAGTGAGTATATAGAGTTGCAACTCTGATGTGTAACACAAAACCGTAATAATCGAGTAATAGGGATTATTGGTGCGATTAAACTACTCAGATGGATCACTCTAAACCAAAAATTCTCATATTTATACTTAACGAGATGAAAATGTATAAAGAAGGTGTTTTTAGGTCGATTGATTTTTTGCCTAGAAGAGCTAGTTTTATTTATCGCAAAATTTAAGAAAATGTGCTATTTGTTAAATAAAACATTTTGATTTTTCAGAATTCGTGGTGTTTTTTTCAAAAAATTTTGAATGGGACATTCAATACGGCGGCCTGAAAATTGAATAAGTTTTGGAAAAAAAATCTCTATACGCTTCAACAATTGTATAATTTTCCAAGATAATCTTTAAAGATTACTCGAGGATTTACTCTAATGATATATTTTTCTCACATTGTATGAAGACTGCAATATTTTTAAACTCACTTTTTATTCGTGTATTAAAGAATACATTTTATATCTTTCATTCGTGTTCTTATGATATGAATAAAAAGTACGGCGCGATGTATACAGTACTTTAAATCTTAAAACAGAGGAAAGAATTACTCTAGCGTTGGAGAAGAGCATATTTTTGCCTGCACGAGATTTGAAAAAGCAGCATGTATCATTTTACACATTTAATTAGCGCAATTTATTATTTGTTGAAAGTTTCATTTCACAGGAAATAATTATCTATTTATGCAGTCTTTCGTTAATTCCTACTTCCTGGAAAAGGCGTCATTGCTTTTGAATGTATTTTAATGCTTCAAAAGGTTGGGCCAAAAAATTTAAGAGGCTTGAAGTGGAGTTAATTAGTGACCAGGAAGTCAAAAATTTCGACCATATGTTAGCTCATAAGCGATGAAGGCATAAGTGAAGGCATAAGTTTGCCGACGTATGAAATAGACGTCGGAGTCAAAGGCAAAAGCAGATAAAAAAAAACCAACACGCGTTCGTATATTACACTCGGCGCAGCCTACACGCCACCTTGTATTTATATTCAGCTCGGATATATAGGACGAGCATTTTTCCACGAATCGGCAATAGCCCCGCATATCTCTCCTCTTGTTTTATTAAGACGCGGAAAAGCCGAGATCCGAGAGTTCATCAAAGTCCGCGCGGGAGAACAAGAAAAAGTTTCGACTTCTCCCCCGTCTTACAGGGAAAACCCTTCGTTAAAGTTTCGCCCGCTCACGTTGTGGTTCCACACCTACCTTCTCTCTCCTTTCACCTTTTTGCCTTGCATCTTTTCTCGCAGATCAAGAGAGTTGGCCCTTGCGCTGCCGCTTTGATCGCGATGTCGGCTGATCCGGCTCGCGTCGTTCTTTCACTCGCTCGCGCACGCGCTTGAATTATGAAATGTAATCATACTTTTCATTTGGAGGCGAGCTTTTCACGTCCGATTTACGCGGGGGAAGGCACGCGTTGAAGGAGATGCTGCTACTGATACGTTATGTGAAGTGGAGGATGCAAGCACTTTTGTAGTTGCATTTTATTCTACGCCTCTGGAGAGAGGGGAAGAGAGAGAGAAAGAAACGCGAGGCTGGGATTTCCCAGCGAATTTCTTGTGAAAATTCCTGGCGTTACTTTCGTTGTAAACTATCGCTGGGATGTGCGCAACGTGAAATACGTTTTGGCGAATGAATAGATGCTCAGCATTTGTTCTTTCATTTCTCAAATTTGCATTTTTATAGATGTGTTTATCTTAAAAATGTCAAGGAAAATGTCTCTATCGTTATTATCAGTAAGAGTTGTTATTATTAAACGAAAAAAAATACACTTTCTCAGTCCTACAATAAGTTTACCTCCAAAATAAAACGCATACGAATCTCTTAGTTCCAGTTCCATCTTTCCTTTGTACAATCTCAAAAAACTTATCTCCCGGCAAGTTTATCGCTCCACAAGAAGTCGTAAACAACCACAGAATTTCACACTCTCCTCTTGTCCTGTACTCTATCTCTCCCCCCTCCTCTCTCTCTCTCTCTCTCTGTCTCTCTCTCTCTCTCTCTCTCTCTCTCTCTCTCTCTCTCTCTCTCTCTCTCTCTCTCTCTCTCTCTCTCTCTCTCTCTCTGTGTCTGCCGGTGTCTCTCTCTCTCGCTCATTCACGTAAACCCAAAAATTTTTCCTCGTTTCGCTCTCCTCTGTCATCTCGCGCTCTTCCGCTCTCTGGCTGCCGAATTATTAACGGTTCAGCAGATAAACCTGGGAATTTTTAATCACAAGCCCCGGACGAACGTCGCGGTAGCCGTGGCATGCAAGTTTTAATCTGCAGCCACGGTCGCGGCCGCGCGGAAAAATGAAAAATACAGAGGGAGGCACGCGCAACGCCAAGAATTGCAGGCGTGCAAAGTGGGCGCGTACAGTTGCGACGTTAAATGCATAATTTCGCATGGTGCGCGTATTCGGTTCATTACGACCGTCCGAGAATTCGGGTGTTTATTCTGAAATTACTGTGTTTTTAGGCGCGACCGATTCTCGAGAAAGTCTTATATTTTCACCAGTGCAAAAATGTTAACCCTTCATATCTATAATATACATATGGGGGTATCTCTAGAACTTTTACTTTTCAGGTTATTGCTTATACTGTCTAGATCTTTTTTAAAGAAATATATATTTTAAGCAATGTAAAAGGTAAAAAAAAATGTGTTTTTTAAATGTTCCATGTATGAAACAACCGTAAAAGTTACGTATAAAGCGATGAGAACAAGGAAATGTGCTAATATGACTTATTTCTTTGCCATCACTGACGACATTTTTTACAGTATTTGCTCAATAAAAACTGTAACGAAGTGTTTTATCCACTAATACTAGCACATTACATTACTTGGTATCATATGAAATATATGATATCCGCTGTTATCCAAAAATGTTGAACGATTATTTTTCGTGCGATAGTAGCTCCAAACTAGGACGACTGCCGTACATTTTTTTTACAGAAGCTGCGCCCAAAATCATTTTTATAACTAAACATTGTATTGTAAAACCTGCGGGAGCATTTTCGAGAGCAGAGGTAATAGTATGTACGGGAGACATATATATGTATTCAAAATTATATGTATATTTATATACATTATTTGTCTACTTTTTCTATATGTACGAAATAGATATTAAATTCCTTGCAATTAGAAATAATTAAACCTGCATATCGGAGATCTAAAGGATAACTTAAAAATAGCTGTGAAAATTCATAAAGCTGTTTCCCTTTTATCCTTTACCCAAAATTCCAGATGTTACTTGTGTCCGCTGCCTGAAAATTCCCTCGTTTGTCCAGTCGTCTGAGTATGCTAATAACCGCTTTTCGACTTTATGATGTATTCGAGGATGGCGTGTACTGTCTGCTCTATACCGACAGACTAAATACGTTGGCTGCTCGCTTCAGTGTAAAGTGGTCAACGCCCGGCTTTTTCTCTCTCCCTCATTCGCTCGCATTTTTGTCGCAACGTCCGACAATGACTTGAACCATTTGGCCGGCGTGTACACGTTTGCTTTTCTACGGTCACTGCGCGATTCGATGGCCGTTCACAGCCACCGCCGCGTTTGCATTTAGCCGCCTTTTCATTCGGTTTTTTTTGTTTCGAGTCCTTGCAAAATAGAAGCTAAAAGGGCAGAACGTAGAAATAGAGGGAGACAGAGAGAACGGATGGGGCATGGTGTGCATAAGATATTTAAAAGAGAAAAATGGACAGGTGACGAATTAAGGAAGCTAAACTAAAAGTGAAAATTTTGTTTTTGATTCAGTGAGCGTAAAATGTCTATATTACGCCTCCTTTTGTAGGCATGAAATGACAAGTTCATGTCTCTCGGAGCGTAAAATAAAAGTTAGCGAAAATCATCAGTTTAAACTAAAATACGTATGATTTGGAGATATTACTACAGAAATTCAACTGCAAAACTGCTGTTTCCAGATGTTATGCAGAGTCTACTTTGATGTTCTTGACCCAGTAAATAAAATGCTGTCTCTCTACAAAAATTTATTAGATACGAAATAATATTTTTTAATATTTTTCGAAAACGTTAATTACAGTTTGTAATTCATCAATTTATTTTTGTCTGTTCCGAGGTGGGTTCCTCTACGCTGGCGAAGATTCCGCCTCATGCAGCCCCAGCAGCAGCTCTGGATCTATTCCTACTTCCTTCCTTCCTTCCATCCCCATCTTCCATTATTCCTTCATTACCGATCTGTACCTCGTTAAATTGCATACGTTCGGTCTTTCTTAATTATCTATGCAATCTGTTTTGAAAAAAATGAATTCGATAATATTTAAACAGATATCTATATTTATTATTTTGTAAGTATAAATTGTAAAAATTAATATGCAGTTATTAATAATTTAATCAAGATTAAAAATAAATCTTTTATATGCTGTTTGATGAAACATTTATTATTTTACAAAATAATATCAGTCAAATACAAGACAAATGGCAAAGCTTGAACTTTGCACCAAGCGCGAGCCCTTTCAGCATCTCACTCAAACACAACTCCGTCATACACTCATCCCAAGCACGTCCCGCACAGTGCACCAACGGCCGCTCGTATATCGCCAAACCTCTTCTCTCTTTCTCCCTCTGTCTCTCTCTCTTTCACTTCCCATCTTCCCAAATGTCTGACGATACCAGACAGAAGGTATATAAGCAACGTACTATGTTTTACACTGCGGAAATGTCCCGGCGAGAGCGATGATTGTTCATCCGGATAATCGCCCGCGGCTGGCTGGTCTGGACAGTTCTCCTCTCCTCCTCCTTCTCCTCAAGTGGGATGTGTTACATGGCGAACTTGGAGGCATTCGCTCGATCGGAGTCGCTCTTGAGGTTCCGTCCGCATCGTTCGCTACCGCTGCGGCGTGTATTGTATCACCCGTACATACTTGTAGAGTCGCTCCACTGCGGGAAGCGAAATAAAAGGAAGGTTTGCGTGTCAGGAGTAGGAGGAGTCGTTGATTCGTGTAAGTGGTTGTGTAGCGGACGGCAAAGGTTACGACGTGTATGAAGTTGGAATTGGAAAAGGAACGGGACGGAAGTGAATTAGGTTATTATTGCTTGCCGGTGAAGATTCAATTAGAATTTTTATTACTACCTAAATTTGAATAAGTGAAATTTTACTTATTACGTGTCAATATTATAGTTAAATTAAAACACGTTCAATGCGAATATGTGAATATTGACATATTAAATAAGTGAAGTCTATTATTTCGTTCACTTCTAAAATAAGTGAAAATTTCACATATTCAAATTTGGAGACTACAGGCCCAAAAAGATGCACTTGGATTAAAATTACTCTTAGAATTCGCAGAATTTTTATTTTGCAAAACATGTCAACCTCACCTTGACGTTAAATTAGCTAATTTTCTTCACAGGGTAGGTTACTTGAAGAATATATTCTCTGTAACTTAGGACCGGGACATTAAGATCATCATATTAAGCTCCCATAAAGTATTGCAATTTTATGATAATGATTTAAATTTTCAGAATAATAAGACTCGGCAGTAACGATTTCATCAATGGATAAAGTAATGAAGATTATTAATTTATTCCAACTCATATAGTTATTGGAATATCATTCAATCGAATTTATTGTTTAGCAGTTTTTTTTCGACAATACTTGATTCATTTAATCAAAGATTTTCGGTGATAGGCAATTTCTCAGTTAGACACAAAGCATTATCGATTTCGACACAATGTATCCACAATGAAAAATGAAAAATAGATGTAACAGACACTCCAATGAAGCTCCAACGATCGTACGCTAATGAAATAAGGGTATAATCGAATTATCGCTGTTGTAGCGGATTTTCGATGGCAAACCCAACAAAACGATTCTTTATACGCGAATCGACAAAAGAATTTTCGTAAAAGAACCGTACTGTGAAAAGAGAAAGAGAAAGAGAGAGGGAGACGGAGAGCTAGTCAACAAAGGGCACAAAAACGGAGAAAGAGAGCTGCGAAAGACAGCGCGCACGCAGAGAGAAAGCGAAAGAGTGATAGATATATGTATATATATACTGCACCGAATTATCGATCGATAAAGGAGATTTCCAGGATGATAGGCTGCCGCAGAGAAGCGGAGAGAATGCTCGTGAATGGTAGGACGGCGCGCGGCCAATGTGCGGTCGGCGTGCGTCTGCTCCGTCGATTACGCGGACGTAGGCATTCATCGGGAAGAGAGAGAGAGAGGAGGGGGCAGCAACAGAAACAGGCTAGCGAAAGAGTGAAAGTACCAGAAACATTGTTCGATTGCTGTAAACGCGGAACACAGGGATAGAGGGAGATAGAAAATTCCTGAACCCGGCGAAAATAATGACCTTTCCCTCTCTTTCTCTTTCTCTCAGTCCTCTTTTGCCTTCGAGCACGCATAAATCCAATTCACATTAAGCTTCTACCCCCTTAGGTATCTCTCCCCCTCTCGCTTTCAAATCTCAGCTATTAATGACCCACCGCCCTCGCTAGTGCGTGATAATTCAACACGCCTCGTTAACGATAACATTTCTTTTCGGAACGAGCCCCGTATCTCAGGGTTCGTGCTCTCGCTGTTTAAGCATCGGACCGTGGTGGAGAAAAATTTTATTGGCGTGCATGGGCAAAACGAAACACGGTATGTCAACGGTGATGTTGTTTTCCCGCGATCGAAAAAGCCAGGTTGCATTGATGCGGAACGAGATTTATTATTTTATGAAGTTTCAATTGAGTTAACTGTAGCGAAAACGAATGTGTACGAGCTTGAGTTGGTAATTTGGAGGCCGATTTTTTAATGTTGAGAATTGAGTGGAGGAAGTTCGTGATTAATATTGTACTATAGAATTTGAGATTTTTTAATGAGTCGCGAATAATGATTTTATCAATTTCACAAAAACTTTTTTGCGTGAATTTTTTAGTTTGACTACCATGAGTTACTTATGCAATGGCTGGTAAGATGTCAAACTTATCAAACGAAAGTAAAATTGGTATTTTTATCACATATATCACTAAAAAAACAGCTTGATTGCACGCAATATGGCTCAAATTCTGATATTTATTTGTGTGTGAGCTGGTCGGCTTTTATCTCAGATACTGTTTCAATGGTTATTCGCTTTCATTAATAGAAAATTTCGTAGTTTTAAGTACTGTTAGGCGTACATAAAATCCATATCGTGACAAGGCGGATCGGATTGCATGAAACAATATGAGGACGATTCGTAGGATGTCTCTCATAAGCATTGGCAGCTTAGAGGAAGAGCAGAGAATTCTCACTCGTAACAGTAATAGTATTATTTTATGATTTCGAAGTGAAATCCTAATGATATTATTACGAGTGAGCTATCGAAACTTTTTAAGAATAACAAGTGATGTATCCGGGCTCGAACCGGGGCTGCTGACTCGCGAGTCAGACACACTACCAACTAACAAGGAGAGTCTAACCTGCGGGAAACAGATTTTAACGGCGATTGCAGAGACGATTTCTAGTACCTGAAAATGAAGCCCATTACTGATAATTTCGTCCAATGGGCCCTTTTTCTTGACATATGGTTAATTTAATCTCAAATATCCTCTATTTCGTTAAATAATGATGTCGGTTCTATTGAGTATCACATTGTAAATATTTATGATACGAAAACGACCAAAAAATATTATAAAAGTAGACAGTAAAGGCTACAATTTAAGCCCTGATTCGTTAAAAAATATTTATTTTCTAGGATGTTACAAGCCATCGAAAGATAGCGTAAGAAAATGATTAAAAATACGATCCATTTAATCATCTGTATTTTTATTGGAATTCACGACAAGATTTATGAAAGACAAAGATTACAGGATTACATTTTCTTTTAGAAAAAATTAAGGAAAATATATATAATGATTTAAAAATCTACTGTTATTCGTACTCATATACCGTAGAATTCTTGGTAATTTTTGCTAAAAGTTCTCTGCGTGTAACTATAAAATACTTACTAAAAGTTAGTTTTCAACATTAAATTAACTTTTAGCAGGGACTTACTATAACCGTAACGATATCATTTTTTTTAGTTTTTTTTTGAGACATTTACAAGTAATGTCCTACATTTTAATTAAAACTCAAGTGATATAGGGTAGACGTACTGGTTTTGGCCACTGCTCTATTTTCGGCCACATATCCATGTTCTTAAATGGATTTTCAGGTGGCCAGAACCGGTGAAAAAAGAACCCTACGTTATTAAAAAATAACAAACAAATTATTCTCTCTAGATAACAATCAGAATTTATTTTTGCACTTAAAAGAGTGAGATTTAAAAAAAAAATAACTTTCATGCAAATTTTTTTAGGTTCGATTTAATCCTCATTCACGTATTCAACTTCAAACCACCCCACTCCTGAACGAGTTCATAGGCAAACGAGATTAGTGGCGCTGGCGTACATTGCATCGAGAGCTCGGAATCTTTGCTCTCTCATTTTTTGCCCGCCCCTCTCTCCCTCTTTCTTTCGCGTTTATACTCGTCAGCAGAAAATGCATAAATGACTCAGAATGTAGATTAAAAGAGATTATTTTCTCTTAAAAACGTTGTATGTACTGTTACGAAATTTATGAGCTTGCAAAATCTTGGTTTATCCTTTCTATAAATTAATGCTAATATTTTGAAATTATATTTTTACGGCAGTTTTGTTATAATAATATTTTCTACATTATAAATAAGGATTTTATGAACTTCATATTTTATTAACACTTTTTGCAGTAGCTTGCGTAAAAGTAAATGTTACAAGGGGATGTTGCAATCAAAATGGTCTCTTTTTAATGGAGTACATAGAATAAAGTTTTTCTTTCGATATTGTACGTTTAAAATTGATGTAATTTACGCACACTATTGTAAAAAAACTCGTGGCCTACTTCACCGCGCACTCATGTCCGGTGATATCTATTTTTGCGGGAAAATATATTTACGCACTTGTTGCATCATGATATACTATTTACGAAAATTACGTCGCATTTATTATAAGCATATAGTAATGCACTATTAAAATTGTGCACGATTAAAAATTTCTATAATTATTCATTCTTTTATAAATGATAGACTCAGTTTTGGACAAAATAAGAAATACGAAAAGAGAAAAGTAAAAACCTTACAGTAAACAAATTCATTTGTGTGTCTTTTACAAATATTTATAAGGAAATAATTAAAAAGCCTGTGGGGTATTTTACCAAATTAATAGATTTGGAAATTTATTCATAAAATTACTTCACAACACCTTTATAGTAAAAATTAAAACCTATACAAAAAACAGCTGCCAATTCATTGGCACTTAGCTTCCTCAAACTTTGTTTATCAATGCCTTCGAAAAATGCTAAATGCGAAAATTAATAATTATTATTCTTATTAGATCATGAGATATGATGCATATACGGACATACACACACACACACACACACACACACACACACACACACACACACACACACACACACACACACACACACACACACACACACACACACACACACACAACACACACACACACACACACACACACACACACACACACACACACACACACACACACACACAAACATATATACACACAGCAGACACACACAGTATATACACACAGACACACACACACATATACACACAGACGCACACACACACACATACACACAGACGCACACACACACACATCTATACGGATATTTTCTAAAAATAGTGTATTTCGATTCCAAATTTGCTAAACAACCTTCCTAACACATTTTCTCAAAAACCTTTTTTTTTTACTATCACAAAGCTTCCTCTAAAAGGAAGCAAAAGAAAAATGAAAAAAAAGAACACATTTTTCAAAATATTCATATTCTGACTGTCTCATTAAAACATGCGAAATCATCGAAATCTCGAGGACGAAGAATGTTACAGTTAGCAAGCTTTTCCTTTGCAAAAGAAATTAATTCTAAGGAAGCTTTAGTTAAGCGGCTTACATAAGCTAGTGACTCATATGTCGATGGGGTTTACTCAATAGTTTATTATGTCTCTATAAGTATAAACTAAGAAAAAAGTTAAGTAAAAATTACAACAGTTTTTACCAAAATTATCGTGTTATTCTATAAATCTACCACAAATTATGAAAATAAAAAAAAATTATCATTTTATTCTTAGCAAAATTTCCGATAAAGTATTGTAATAATTGTTCACAATAACTGGCCAGCAAATATTCTCAATTTCTACCATTACTATAGAAAAAGTGGCCAGTTTTCGGTAAAAAAAAAAGATTAGGTTTTATTGTTAGCATTCCTTCAAAATAATACAAATTATCATTTCGCAATGAAGACGACTCTGCATGGTATCTACAAATAAGTTTTCTTCCGTATCATTTATATATTAACTTTTCGAATTCTGTATGCCAATAGATCTCTAAATATATCAGATCTTAATTCTCGGAACCATTACATGACTTTTCACTATGGAAAGGTGAAACTACTTCATCAAGGCCATCAATATATTATATAAAATACTGAATGAGAAATTAAATATATTTTACAGGTCACTTGAATTTTGAAAGGTGAAATTTATATTCATATAATTAATTTATCTTACTAACACTACGTGATGAAATTCATCAACTATTAGAATTGAAAATAAATCGAGAGTTTCGAAACCACCAAAAATATTTTGATTTTTTCTAACTGATTTATCAACTCGCGCAATTGCTGCTCGAATTTGAAGCATTACACGCAGATTTCTATTATAACATTTTGAAAACGTTACAGCGTTCATGGATCGAGGCGAACAAAAAGCACGTGTTCCTATACATTTTCATTAATAAAAGCCCATCACGGCCGTACGAGCGCGCGTGTAAAAATCAGCCATTCTTCAACCTCAAACCGTCCCATGTTCCGATATTGCTGCGTTCACGTGCGTCGACGGGCGACACGAAAAATGACACGCGCTCGGAAAATTATCCGCGTGCGGACACTATCGGCCAAAAATCGCGATAGTATACGGCGGGCGTCAGGTCGACGGACAAAAGCCCCGCGGTCGCTAAATCGGGAGAGGCCCGAAATTGACTATCCGCGTCCCGCCGGCACAGAGATAGCGCGCACAGAGCTGCGTCAATCAGCAATTGCATCGCACATGCATTAACGGGCTGCTATAGCGTGCAGTCGCTTTTGCTTCCGTTCGCTTTCGGCGCTTGGCTCGGCACGTACATGCCGAGGCCGATATATATATATATGTACGTCCACACACGTATTTATATTCAGCCACAATTTTTATCCCGAGCGCGCAAAGGGCACAAACGAGGACGGAAGAATAACGAAAGCAATTTTCCCGCGTTTGTGTGCGGTAAGGCGTGTGTATATAGCTAGGTATACGCAAGCAAGAGGCAGGGCGAACGGTAAACAATTTTTATTGACTCCGTTGTTTTGTGTGCCTCGACGGGCCGCCTGCGCTCGCGGCTTCGATGACTTTATTCCGCTCTCTTTTTTCTTTCTCCCTGTCTACTCCTTGCTTTTCCGTCTCTCCCTCTTTCTTTCTTTCTTGCTCTCACTCTCTTTCACTCTTTCTCCTACAGCGCTCTTATTTATTTTTTCCAAGGAGAGCATATGCGCGAAGGAAAGATAAATACGGTCCTTTTACGCTCGAGAAAAAGGTAAATTGCTGAGGCTTCCGCCGAGGAGGTGAAAGTGGAAAGAAAGATAGAGCTGGAGGGGGCGGAGGGAGAGAAGTAGAATCGTAAAAAGTTTAAGGGCGAAATAGCGAAATCGTTGAGAGGTATGCAATTGTGAAATAACGCGAAATTGTCCGCTCGAGAGAGCTGGGTCGAGTTCGATTTTATTCGACTTCGTGGCATTTCGTTTTATAGTTATGATTTACATATTCATATAGTTTTACTTGTATCGATGAATGACTGAGAGCAGTCATTATATAAATTATCTATCCTAGTAATATCGTATAACCTGATGATTTAGTTACTTATAAGTTTTATATATTAGGCTTTTTTGCTTTAGAAAAAATAAGGCATTGTAACAGTGAATTCAAAACAAAGTGTTTCAAGCCGAATACGCCTTAGAGTGTGATCATCTGTGCAGCAAGTTGCTTTGAAGTGTACCGTGGGAATGAATGCTTTTATAAAGTGGCGAACGTGGATTAGCCGGGGGACCCTTTTCAACTTTTGAAGTTGAGGAAAGGGTTGTTCAAAACAAGCCTAAAACTTCAGCAGGATATCTCTCATAATTTTGGAGTACTATAAACTTATATGAACAACATTGTTGGTAAGGGATATTAGATCATAGTTTCACATACGATAGAAGCAGTGATTCTTTACTAAAATTAGATGTGGAAAGCCTTTGCTAAAGGCATGTGAATTATTTGAGAGAGGAGGAGAAACTAGCTATCTGGATTACCAAGTTTCGCAGAATATTTTAAAAGGAGGTCCAGCTAATATCTCTCTGGACATGTTAAGGTTCAGGCAGAAAAAGCTATAAATCTACTGAACTTAATTCATTAGTCAGTCAGAGTGCACATCTTCCAGCACGATTTCTATTATTCAAAAGAAAAATTTTGACTTTTCAAATCTTCCTCTTCCCATCTCTTCGATTCTTGCACTATAGCACTTTCATTTTACAGTTAGTCGCTTTACAAATACTTCTTACCCTATCTTGATAACGCTTATTTTGAGAGTCATTCAAGGTGAATATTTTTCAAATGTTCAGGAAGATACATGCACACAAAAGTGATACTCATGTACAGAGAATTCTATAGAGATGGAGTTTAGAAAATGCCATTTTAGTGTTCGACTTTCTACAGTGCGTTACGCAATGCGTGCTTTTACAATTAGCTATAGCGATGCAAAGGAAGCCATAAGCGTTCCCCAATTAGCATCGAGGTAATTCGCCGTGATTCCTATACGGACGACATTTGGAGTACGAAAACTAATACGTCTCCTTTGAAGGTCACTTTACGGCAATCAACGCATTGTGATAAGCGAATGAAGCATTCAGACGTACTAAATTCTCCTATTTTAATTGGTCGAACCATTAGATAGATTGAGCTGAAATGTACCGAAAAACATGTAGAATTTTATACTACTAACAAGAGCCTAACACACCTATTAATAAGAACTTCTTCATACCTAATTTTTTATTTCTAATGTAATTCTTTGTATTCAGGTACTATAATAAATACATACTAAATTTACAACAAAAATTTATGAATTTTATTCAGTTTTTTAAATACACACTATTTAGTTTCTGTCAAAGTTATTTATACTTACAAGGGGAGCACCAGGGATGCGGATCCTGGATTTAGCTAAAACTCTAGGAGATACTTCTTTATGACAAATAATGAGACACGTATCTCGGGATTTTTCTTAATTAGCCTTTTATTCCCAGACCCAAGCTAATTTATGTCTAAAATGAACAATTTTTGATAAAAATGGGGTCTCATTCTTTGGTTATGGATTTTTAAATATTTCGGGCATGCGCAAATTTAGACGCAAAAGTTTAGAGAACAAGGCAAAAAGAGCTTTCATTTATGCTGTGTTTCGTTTAAATATGTCGATTTCTTTAAAAGTTATAGGCTATCAAAAATAAAGTAGGAAAATGATTAAAAATTTCTTATTTTCAAAGATTGAACGGGTGCTATTTAAAGCTATTTTCTTACTCTATTTTGGATAGCCTATAACTTTTGAAGAAATCGACCTTATTTGACGAAACACAGCTTAAATTAAAGCTTTTTTGCCTTCTTTCATAAACTTTTTAGCCCATTTACATTACCGGAATATTCAAAAAGATATAACCACAGAAAGAGACCCCATTTTTATAAAAAATTGTTCATTTTAGATATAAAATAGCTTGGGTCTCGGAATAGAAGGCCCATTCAGAAAAACCCCGAGACACGTGTCTCATTATTTGTCATAAAGAAGTTTATCCTAAAGTTTTAGCCAAATCCAGAACCTGCATCCCAGATGCTCCCCTTGTTAGTCTAAAACCATTTTGAATAAAGAAGTACGATTTTAAACGTAGAAATTTATTTTACAAAAATATTCAACAAAATAAAGAAAATAATTTAAAAAAATTTTTTTTGGAAGAATATATTGTTAGTTTTCACACAACCTACTGGCCTGGAGGGTATGCTTCTTTACCTTAATTTCTTTTTCCTATAATTTCACATAACCTATAGATATTGTTCTCCACTTATCGTATGCGTATGGGGCAGAAGCAACATATTATAGACAAATCACATGAGATAAATCCTAATTATAAAAACTCGCCCCGGGATGGTCGGTGTTATTAGAATACTTCAGTTTGGATGTTTAGATCTCATTCCGTAGGCTTAGAGACATCGAAACTGTATTTATCCACACCCCGCTCAATTTGTTAAAAAACAATTTCCAACACTATATCGATCACATGATGTAGTCGCAGAAAGGAACGCGGTCATCCATCCAAGTACTGACCGTGCTCATTGCTGCTTAACCTCAGTGACCGGCCGAGCTGGCGACTGCGCTACCTGCTTAACTATTGGTGGAAGAATATACATATTATGACTATAAGAATTTCTTTGAAATGCGCCTGGTATTAATGTACCTATAATGATAATACGGGTACTATACGAAAGATAAAAATGAGTAAAAAAATAATCTCATTTTAGTAGACATTGCCAATTCTTTTTTAAGAAAACTAGCACATTTTACTCGCGCGATGCGGACGCATGATCCTGCGTGTTCTAAACTCTAACCCCAAATGGCATGAATTTATAAACAAATATTATGTGTGCATAGAACGCATGCGGTGAAGAGTCGAAAGATGCGCATACCCGTTGGTAATAACTTACCTTAAAGACCACCCGTCTCGCGAAAACAGAAGTGTCAATAAACGCATTACGTTCTATTCGAGATTCATCGGATTCTTTTGTTTTAAATGGACTTTAAGAAAATCTATGTAGTAATAAAGTCTTCAAAAATTATTCGAATAGCGTATTTTAATAATAAATTAATTTTCAAAAGCTTTGTTCACCTCACTAAAAAATTTTCCACTTTTTATGATCTTTCTGAACGCACTATCTACATCACACCACGTTAATTTACTACACATCACTTGAAACTTGCAAATTACTCGTAAATTAAATTACTAAAAATCTAAGGTTAAGAATCTGAAATTATTAAGATTTTACCACAAATAAAATATATAGTTGCCGCAAAAATATAAGAATGAAATTCTTATTAATAACTTTTATTATAAATTTAAACCATAGACTGCGTAATTTTTTAAATATAATAATAAGAATTTACAATTATTTTATAAACCATTTTTAAACAATATAATAGAATAGAAATTGTATAATTATTAGGTTTTCGTAAAGTAAAATAAACCTTTACATATTCGTTGATTGGTACCGCACACTGTTGGCAACGTCAACTTTTTAAACCTTTAAAATTCTTGTCATATTCCCGTATTTATAAATCTTTGTTTTCACCCAGCGAAATGTAAACAACAAGTTAACGTAAAAATTCAGCAATTAATTCTTTGCACAGAACTTGTCGTTTTCCTCTTTGAATCTATAAATCCATATGACGGAATTCTAAAAGGACGGCAGAATTTCGTTCTATAGTTTATCCCGGTATTTTTGTTTTTCAACGCCGCATATCTGAATTTTTCGGCACAAAATAAAAACAAAAACAATATGCTTTGTAAATTAAAATTGTTTATTAGGAATAATAAAATAAATAATATTCATTATGTATACGAGTAACAAGTAGAACTCTAAGTAAGTCTAAAAGTTGCAAAGTCTCCTTACACAACCCTCTTCGTCTTTTTTACAGATGCACAGAAGGCTGCTTTTCTTCTGCTGTTGGCTGCTGTTTCTCGATCTTTGCCGCACAGTCAATCCAGGTAATGAAACATCCCACTATCTCTTAATAAACAAGGAGTTCTTTTATTCGCTGGCGTGAGAGAAAAAAACAAACTGGGAGCGTGCGGAAAAGGGAGAGAGAGAGAGAGAGAGCTTGCTCTCGCGCTCCTTTCCGTGTCAATGAGCAGCATTGAAATCTCTCCCGCCTATGTTTTTTTATGTTTTCAAATGCGAAACGAACGAAAACGAAAAAGAGAGGGAGTGAGAAGTCAAAGGCCGCGCGCTGATTTAATTCATGCTTTAGGCTCTCGAGCTCGGAAAACACTGTGTGCAAACGCGCTCTCGCGCCGAATAATTTAAAGCCGATAAAGGCTATCGAGTCCCGGACTGGCTGCTATTTACGGCCAATAAAGCACGAGGAAAATATCGCGAGCAAGGCCGAAATTTATCTCTGACTGGAGAAAGCCCCAAAAAGCCGAAATTTCAAATTTTTCATGATTTTTTGTCGAAATTAAATTTAGCCAGGCGTCGCAGTTT
>JAPYZP010009722.1:0-11732 GCA_030522985.1 Torymus sinensis
TTTTACGAAAAAAAGGCAGTAATGGCAGCAGTAGACTTTCAAGATGTTTCCAAGGTAGGCCATCTGGGCTCTGTCCTTTAGATCTGCTAGATAGTACTCGGGCAGTTTCGTAGACATCGGCGGTGGTTATTTCTTGAAATGATAGTGCACTGTCATTGGTATCTTAGATGGGTGCGACTATTGCATCAAGAGAGCTTAAAGGGCAAGGGGGGTGTGTGCATGCAACAGCACTGTCGAACGAGTTCAACTCCTTCACAGTAAAGCTGCTGCAATTCAAATTATTTTTATTAACCGTTAGTACCTCCTTCCTCAATATATGCCAGATGAGAGCACTATCACTTGTCGAGGTTAATTCGTTTCTCAAATGCGTCTGCTCCGAGGACAGTATAAGCTCTTTTAATTTCGCGACGCTTGGTGCGATACTGACTAAGTAGTTCAGCAGAACCGAGACGCCGCGCACGCTTGTATAGTACATCTCTCTCTTTACAGAGCTTTTTAATATCTGCTGTTATCCATGGCGCTGAGCGTCTTGACATTGTACGAGCAACATACGGAGCGTGGCGATCAAGGCTATGCTGAAGTACACCACTAAAATAACTAACAATGCTTCACGGATCAGAACAATTATGATTAATAACAGGACTACATGATAGCGCATCAACAATATCCTCGGACATTTTTTTTTATCGCAGTTTCTAAAGTTACGGTATGTTACAGTTTTATTACTAATCTTATCTACTACAAACTTATAAACTGACTACAATCGCAAGATCAATGGACGTGGCAGCATTGTTACTAAAGTTAGAAGCTCCATAAGGGACTAAATATAAGGAGCGTTCAGTAATAGCGTCTAAAAGATGTCGCGAATGTTAAGTATTCTTAAGTACATTAACGTTAAAATCTGCTAAAATTATAATATTTTTATATGATTGAGCTAAATCATCGATCAAATTAAAAAAATTAGTAAGTACATAGCCTTCCTCATGTTTATATACAACTGATAGCAGTAGTTTCGAAGTGCCGGATGCAGACGAAGAAGCTATTTCCAGAACTAGGAACTCTGTCTCTGTGATATCTGAGATTTTAGACATAAAAAGGACTTGAAACATAAGGGACCTATGAATGTAGCAAGCTACTCCGCCTGCTTACATTTATCGAGTCTTATTTTTGTTTAATAGACCGCGATCATTTCTTACTAGGTTGTAATTATCGATTTGCACATGAGACGTGGGATAATCTGGGTCGAGCCACGTTTCCGAGATAGCGATTATACGTGGTTTCACATCTTCAATGTACTTCATAACGACATCGCGCTTTCACCTTAGTGAATTTATATTCATATGAGATACTATAAGCTGATCTGTGCCGGCCGTTGGAGAGGTTGACGAGGTCGACGACGAGTCGAGTTGCCGTCAGATTAACTTATTCAAGTCGGACTCACACGTAATTGATATTACGTCGGAATTGGAGCTTTTTCGTACGAAGATCTGCTCGTTTCTGACCCAAACCCTTTCGTAATTATAAGCTTTTGGTCGAGCTCTAACTAATCTTAGTAACTTAAGCACTTCTTTGGCGAGAAATTCGCTAAGAAAGACCTTTTTTTTTCTATAAAATCTGTTAGATCAGGGAAGATCGTAACTACAGGGATATTCTCTTTAACAATCTTGAGCCTCACAACCTCATTGCGGCCTTGCACCGATTTGAACCGCAGTTTGAGCGAGTACGACATACAAACAGCGGTGTCGTCATTTGGATTGCTAGCGTTCCCGTTTTCTTTAACAGTCTTAAGCTTCCTAATACTAATTATATCACCTAGTTGCTCCAACGAAATTAAAAATACAGTCGACAATATCTTCGTGTGATAGCTGACCTCAAGTGGCAAGCCCGAAGATACAATAATTTCCACTGTCAACTCATGAGGTCGAGATGTTTGTTCGACTTCCCGCTGCTCCAGAGCCTGTAAAAGAGAGAGAGAGAGAGAGAGAGAGAGAGAGAGAGAGAGAGAGAGAGAGAGAGAGAGAGAGAGAGAGAGAGAGAGAGAGAGAGAGAGAGAGAGAGAGAGAGAGAGAGAGAGAGAGAGAGAGAGAGAGAGAGAGAGAGAGAGAGAGAGAGAGATAAGACGTCACAATAAAGCGTATAAGAAATAAACTATATAGACAGATAACATAACGATAATGGTAATAACAGAGGAAAAAATAACAAGATTGGAAGGCGCATAACAAGAAAGTCATAAAGTTAGAAAAAATAATATAATTATACTTAGAATTAAAGCCAACATTAATAGAGAGCAAGCGGAACTCAGGAGGAGAGGTAATGGCGATGAGATGAAATGAAGAAAATGGAAGTGAGACAAAGAATGGAAAGTGAGGTAACAAAGAAAAATGAGGTAAAGATAAAGGATAGTGCGTGGAAAAAGTCGAAAATGAAACAAATAGATTAGAAGATTAGGGTTGCAGCTGTGTGATGAAGGATAAGTGGGGAGCGGGGCATGTGGTGGGGAGGTTAACTTGCTCTCTACAGCCGGACGCGCGGAATGTTGAGCAGGCTACGCAGGAGTCGCTCGTCACGCACATGCAGCACCCAATAAGCCATATCCCTTGTGAAGAGCATTGTGAACAGATACGATTTAAAATCGGGTAAGGCTCTTGGCCAACAATCGATGACACGGACAAATTGCAGCACCGTGGGCAGATGGTTGATATAACTGGTAAATAATAGGGGCCCCAGGTCGCTGCCTTGGGGCACGCCCGACGATGCGCGAAGCCAATCAGCGATAGAGCCACCCGCATCTATAACGGCCTGAAAGCGATCAGTGAGGTAGTCAAAGAACCATCGTATAGCGTGATCTGACTGAGGGCCTTCTTCCATACTGCTGGCATGGTTGCGTTGATAATAGATGGACCACTTGGTCAAATAAAGTAGAGTCATTATTTTATCTTAACAGTCGGGTCACGTGTTTTTATATAACGCACCTAACCAATACATGATTTTCCGAATACCGCCCTCTACCTAATTTAATAGCTGCAGTTAGCCGAGAACATCGTATCCTGGAGGAGACAAGGTAGCAGGATGTAAGTAAACAAGCCGCTGAGGTTAAGTACCAGCGGGGTTGTACCGGAGTCATCGACTGTGCGGGTAAGGCTAGTAGTAGCTAGCAGGGAGTTTCGCCAGCCGAAGTTTTAGCAGCGACGGCGCATAGCGTTTCTAAGAAGCGTTTTCTAAGAAAACGCGGCTTAAGCTTTCTACAGTATCCGGCCAGCGCGAGGCTGCATGGTCCTTATGCTAACCAGCGAACAGGGACTAAAGGTGATTTCACGTCGCCGAGTTCCCCGTGCGTAGACAACGAACCTGTCAGACCTCGCGTAGCCCAGAGAGCAATTCTTACCCTCCAATAACTTCACCTTGTTACAACTGGCACCCTTAACGTGTTGTAAGCACAGGTTAGGGAATAATTATATTTGTCTTTTGTTATTAATTAAGCAGGTCGAGACTCGGGTTGCGAAGGATAATCGCGAGGATAATTAATTATAATAAGAATGATACAGTCTGTGCAACGGTAACCAACCGGCGGTTTATAACCTTCTTTGGATCATATAACCCAGCCTGCACGTACTTAGAGAAGACATTACTTGTGATGGCCGAGCATTGTTGAAGTATTTAGTGAGGGCAAGAAAGAGATTAATTAACAATTATTTATTTACTATTTATTATACTATTTAGTAACATGTTTTTATCAATAATAGGTTATCAATTATATTATCTCTTTATTTGGCAACTCACGTGCACGCCGGGGAGTAAAGTAGCAAATTACACACCCAATTCGCATTTTTGGGGATATTATTATTATTATTAGTGCTTTATTTCTGGTTACTACTTCTTCGAGCCATTAAAGCACAGGTACACGTGGCCTTGGCGGACGGCGTGCTTGGTGGGAACCGCCATCGCCGCCATGGTATTTTGTCGCGAAGCGCAAGAAAAGCGCAGGCGCGGAATAGTACAACGACAGACAGAGTCGCCGCCACCGACTCCTATAAAAGGCGCAACGTGCGCAGGGCTTCACCATTCCGTCTCCAGCTCTCAGCGAGGAAGTATTCATACATATATATATTCTGTATTTTGTAAGATACGTATTTCATATTTCTCAACTTATTTTGTTATTGTAAGCATATCTTTTATTTGAATAAATATTCCACGACATTATATCTAGCGAGTTAGCTCACTGTCGTTACTATCCCAGACTGATCCAGCGTCTTATTTGTCTACGTGTGTAACGAAATAACATTGGTTCTTCGAGACGGATCGGCGTGCTTGGAGGGTATGACACTGGAGGGATCTTTGAGCGGTTCCGTAGCTACATTTATAAGACGGGCCGCAGTGCTTATTTGGTATGGACGCTACGTAACAGAGGCCGCTGGGGCCCATTGAATTTTTGTTGCAGGTTGCACTAGGAGTACGGAGCCGCGCGTGAACGGCGAATACAAAAGCATCACAACCTTCACGCAAATCATCAAGCTCACGTCCTCCCAAACCATTGGGTAATCCGGAATGATCGGCTAATGTACTCACCACGACTTCCGACAGAGTATCTTATTATGTTGGTCGCGGAAGTCACGATCTGGCGCAATGTCAGAATCTTGTAAGTATGGATGTTTGCCAACGACGTATCATTGCGAATCGCATTCACGCCTGTACAACTATTTGAGGATTGGACTCAACACTCTCGATTGCGAATCTAGACGCCGCTGTCAAACATGCAACAAGAAGCACCACAGTCTTCTCCATCGTGTAGATAATCGGAAAAGAGGTGTCTCTAAATTCACTCAATTTACACCGGCACACTGTATCTTAGCAGGAAGTAGCGATAAACACGTTGTGTGTATATGTGAATACGTCATGAGAATATGAAATTGATGATTAAGGAAATCGATTTAGAGTACTTAACAAAAGTTACAGAGTTACTTTTAAAAACTTATTATGATTGCATTCAGGCAATTGTGTGCACTAGTCGTTCAACAGCATGTTTTATGGGGCATTGTTTAGATTGTACAACTACAAGAAGTTTAAAAGAAATGCTTGTTAAATCTCTTGCTGACAGTGACATATACGAAGTACAATTTGAAATATGGATGCAAACTGATCGCTGTCAATAATCTCACAAATTATGAATATTCATGAATATTTAGATTTATTTTATGAAAAATTGAAAACTCATGATTACTTTGCGAAAAAAGTTTTTTTTCATCAAATATTTAAAGGAAAATCCATCAGGAGGGGAATTCATAGTTTGTTTTGATTTTGCAGAAAATTACGGGTTTCTAATTCAAAATTTAGTTCAATCATTTCATTGGAATAATAACAAGCAACTATATTCACAGTTGTAATATACTTGAAAAAAAAAATGATAAACTTGAAGATAGGAGCTTAGCTATTATATCTAATAATCTCAATCACGATACTGTTGCCGTTTAGCAATATCAAAAAATAATTATAAATTATTTGGAAACGGAATTTGAACCTAAAAAAATATATTACGTGTCTAATAGAGTAGGTCAACATTTCAAATATAAAAGCACTTTTTGAAATCTCCTTTTCCACGAGAAAGATTTCGGAATTCCAGTAGACTGGGGTGTTTATGCTACCGCATATCGGTGCTAATTGGAAACAAAGTGCAAGTCGTGAAACTTTACAGCGTTCGTCAAAGACTCACATTTTACGGCAGAAGATCTTTATCATTGGGCAAAAGATTATTGTAAAGAGAATAGAGTATGCTTTAGCGAAAAACCAGAGTATGAGAGATCAGTATGAAAATTAAAGCCAAGATCTATAACGCTGTAGCAATATCCGGTACGCTAAACTATCACGCATTTATTCCCACTGCAGAGAACACGCTGAAACTAAAAACAGTTTCACTTCCTTCCGTATATGAAATCTTTCCGAAAAGAAAAAAAGACAAAAAGTGTCCTACGATGGAAATGAAAGCCAAGGAAATTATAAACGGTACCAAAAGAAAGACCAAAGAATGTACGATTTTGGAAAACAAGATCAGCAATATAGAAAGTTAAGAATACAAATGAAAAAAATTGATAAAGGAAATTAAAAGAAAATATCAACGTTAATGTGAGTAGAGGAGAGTGGGGCACGTTAGGCAGCTGGGTAAGTTGACACACTATTGATAACTTATTGTAAACAAGGTATTGCGCCGCGACTCATTGTCAGTCGTCATAGACACTATGTAGAGTGACGAAGATTTTGAGAGAGTCTGAGGGATTAAGCTATTGGCATTCAGCATTTATGTGAGGTTTTTTATTTTTATTTACCTAGACTAACATTTCTAAATTTTGTTTAAAGTTGATTTATTGTATGAACGTAAAATAGAAACAAATAATTAGTAGTCTACATTACAGATAAACATAGAGACTCTTGAAACTGTATTAATTGTTTTACATAATTTAATCGTTTTTAAGATAAATGAAATTATATCTTTTTGGTTTCATCGGGGCATGTTGAGACATCGATTATTACAGTTTCTCATGTAAGAAACAATTGAATAGCATTAGATAAAAATGTAAAAATTTCAAAATAAAGCGTTATAGACGTTCCGTATAAGTCACTGTACATTCTCCATAATAAGAACTTTTGAATCATAAATTATACATACTAAAAGATAATTACACTATTAATTCGAATAATAAATCTAAAAATTGTGTCGAGTTGCCCCGCTCTCCTTTAGATGGAAAGATCTCGACTTTTTACGTGGGAATACCAATTTTGCAAAAGAGCTTTTTTATATTTTCGAGGTATGAAGCTGAAAACACGCACCAAAGCGCCTCCAGCCGCAGAAGCTCGCAACCGCGCGCAGCGTTGACGGTGCATTACATCTTCACGGTTTAATTCCTCGAAAATATTGAAAAAGGCCGCATGGGAGGACAGCTATTTCTATGTAATAAAAACCTCAGCTTTCCATCTAAACCATCAAAAAAGATATTAAAGGGGTACTTGTAGAGATATAACACATTTTATGATGTTTCTTTTTAGTTTAAAAAGTAAAAATCATCAAAAATAAAGGTCAGCATCGGAAAGCTGACGAAAAAATATGTCGAAAACGTATGTAAGGTTTTTTTCGTAGATACATTTTGTTACTGTAAACACGCGCAGAAAACGTAAGGTTTACGCTCGCGCGACGCGGCCCGAGAGAGCTGACATGAAAAGCGCCATATGTATATTACGTATAAAAATCTAGAAAATGCATAAAAAGGATAGGTTATCTGAAAACTACATTTATAATAATATATGATCGAATGATTTGTAAAATTTTATTGTAAGATTATTTTTAAGAGCATAAGCATTACAAACCTTTCGGTGTCCGTGTATCAGGAAGAGTCAACCACAACGGAAATAATATTGGTGCTACAAGAACGTAAGTAATTCTTTTTCTGTGAGTAGTAGGCCAAGCCATATCAAGAGCATCTTGCGTTTCTTCATCCTCACCCTAAATTAAAAGTTTTACAATTTATTATACTAAATCCTATAATTAAGATAGTTAATGTGGCTAAAATTGAGATACCATTTAATTTACGAAAAATTTCTTAATGATTGATTTAAGATTCTTATTTTTATGATAACACACTCATACATACGTATGCAGGTAATCGCATGATAACAGAAGTTATTAAAATTATTTACAAATTAGTGAAATTATTATTGTATACCGATACGATATAGAATATGTCAAGAAACATAGATGATTTTAATAATCATTTTGTAATATACTTCAGTACCGCAAGCCCGATTTTCACGTTTTTCGAACCTATTAATAGAGCCGAAAGCGATCACTTGCCAACCAGCGGGCGGTAAAAACTTGAAAAGCGCCCGCTGCTCGCCGTAGCGGGCGGTAAAACTCGAAGGTCGCCCGCTGCTCGTCGTAGCGGGCGTTAACAATCGAAAAACGCCCGCTACTCGCAGTAGCGGGCGGTAAAAAATGAAAACCGCCCGCTATCGATTTTAGTACATTAGAACAAGAAAAAGGGAAAATCTATACTTGCATTACAAACAATATGGTGTGCACCAAGGGCTAAGTGGATTTTTTGACCTCGTGTGGTTGCAGTACTCGTCTTCGGATCACAAACGCACTCGCCTGCGGCTCGTGCTAGCTCACCTTTGACTCGTACTGCAATCCCACACTCGGTATAAAAAGAACCACTTTACACCCTTGGCACACAATATACTATTATTGTTAATAGGATGTAAAAGGAAAATAATGAAGTCGAAGAACAGAAATGTATGTGAAGAATGTATAGATTTATTGAATATAAGAAATATCCACTGATAAGAATATTTCCATCGGTCTTACAGTCTTATAAATTAAATTTATTAATATTAATGGCAGTCAGATTGCCCTTGTTTATAATTACCCCCGCAGCATCTGAAATAAAAACTCAATTAAACTTGGTAAAAATATTGTAGTAAAGGACAATCTGACTACCCCCCACCACCAAATTGCCCAACGTTCCGAGCCCGCTCCGGCTCTTCCTCGGGGACTGAAATGAAACCTGCGACACACCTCCTATATACCCATCGAAAGAATATTAAATTATTTGCATTCTTTCGACTTTGGGAGTGTGGATATTTTTAAACAAGGGATTAAGAATAAATATAAGAGGGAAAGCCTTGAAAGTTTTCACATTCGACAGAATCGGAATAATGTAAATTTAATGGTAGAGTCAAGTAAATTAGATAACATTTATCATTCTTTATTAATTTAAGTTAAAATGGGAAGTTAGAGAGGTAATTTAAGTTAAAATGGGAAGTTAGAGAGGAGAAGGTGGATAGTGGTGGGGATAAGAGGAAAGAAGGGGAATATGGGTATTTTAGGAGGAATGTCACGAGTTTCATTTCAGTCCCTGATGAGAAGATGGAACGAGCTCGGAACGATAGGTAATTTGGTAGTGGGGGGTAGTCAGATTGTCCTTTGCTAACAATATTTTTTCCTGGTTTAATTACGTTTTTATTTCAGATTCTGCGGGAGTGATTATAGATATATTAATATTAATTAATTTAATTTATATGCCTGTAAGACCGATGGAAAAATTCTTATCAGTGGATAATAAATTGCCGTCGACATAAGTAATATTTTTAATGATAAGAAATATCATTTGTCAACAAAATATAGCATATTCAATATTGGATTGCTGATATCTCACAACGGGCCTATGAGATAGAATTAGGAGCAATAGGCCTCGTTTTGTAAGTAGTTATGAAACAACAAGGAACAAAAACGATTATATAAGAATAAAGAATAAGCTTGAATTTAAGGTTCGATTAGTTTAAAAATTTTAATTTTTCTGCCCCATACCTATCCTGGTTTAAAAAGAATGCTAAATAGTCAGACTCTAGCATTATATTTCAGTGCTAATAATTTCCCAAAAATTGAATATTTTTTAATCAAAGTTCAAGTTTTAGCTTTTCCTGTCTTCTTTTAAAATCTAGTATGCATGTTTTTGTATTATCAATACTTGTAAACTGACAGTGAGTAAAAAAGATCTCATTTTTCAACATAATAGAGCATAAGTGAGATTAGATTGCTTATGGTCTCATGAAAAAGCGCTTATGAGATGGAATTAGGAACAATAAAAATCTTGTTAAAATTCTTTTATTGGAGGGTGTGAACTTTTCTTGTTAGTAACTTTTTCGTAATCAATGAGCTCAAAAGTCTCACTATATGAAATTTAACTTGAAGTCAGTAAAAACTGTATTTGTTATGTGACATATTTTTATGCACAAAACCTTTTCAATTATTTTATATATATTTCAAACTTAGATAGAATTAGTTGACTAAAAAACTTGAAATTCTCTGAAAATATGAAGAAGGGAGTCCCCAGACCCCCGCATCAATAACAGCAGCTGAAAGTTAGTGGTCAATTCCTGAAACCTGAAGCAGACTGGCTCGGACGCCCCCGAGCCGAACATGAAGCAGGTCTTGAGGCATGTAAATGCTGCACACTAAATGGCCTTGACCCAGCTATACCAAAAGCCTGATGTTGCTGCTATCGAGAAGTGCTAAACAAGACGTTGCCGACTGTATCGGCCGGACATGCTGAGCTGCGATCTGATAAACAGAGCTACGTTCATCGACGAAGCGTACGGGAAAGTCAAGGGCATTCACTCTCCGCCTAACCGCAAGATTATCGGGATGCATACATCGATATAGCTCTAATATTGTTTCAACGCACGATCAATTTAATTAACCGTACATTATTAGCTACGGTCTTCTCCCAATTATTATTCTACTCATACTTTGATTTTGAAAAATTCAGCCAGGCTCCTCTGGAGCACTGAACGAAGTGTGTGTACGTGTGTCACAGCTAGCGAGACAAGGCTCCTCATCGAGCCTTCGCCTCAGCATCAATATCGAGTAAAATTCCAAATTCTAGAATTGTGAACGTATCGGAAAATCTCAGCGAGTTACATTACGTGATTTATTGCTCGCGGTCGGGAGTAAAAAGTGCCGAAACGTAAAGAAAATCTAAATTAGAATTATTACTGTCTCAGCAAAAGCGTACAATTTCAAACCATGCAAACAAATAATTCAAACACACGAGTTGTGAAACGGCTTTCGAAATAAAATTCTGTACGGAATTATCGAAGCAAATAATATTCATAAACTCGAGAAGTTATCAAGCGCGTTTGTAATCAAAACGTAAACCAGCTGGCGACACTAATAAAGTCGATGAAAGTCGGAGCACGCTGTATCGTAAACATTCGGTTGGCCGAACAAAGTCGGTACCCCGCATGTAGTCGAGAGCCGCGTGAGAGCCAGCCGCATGGTAGGCCTATAGGCGGCTCTCAATTCGAGCGGCGCGGGAGTCAAGGAGAGAGAGAGAGAGACAGAGAGAGAGCGAGAGAGTGACGGAGTGAGAGAGAGAGAGTGAGAGAGACAGAGAGAGAGCGAGAGAGTGACGGAGTGAGAGAGAGTGAGAGAGAGCGAGAGAGTGACGGAGTGAGAGAGAGAGAGAGTCAGAGAGAGAGAGAGAGCTAGCGGCAGCGGCCGCATAGGTGTGGAGAGCTCAGACGATGGGCGACAGCAGGGCTCCGAATCGCGGCGGGGAAACAGCGTGGCGTATGAGAGCGCACAGTGTATAGGAATAGGGCTCCGCGAGTGCGGCGAGTCATGCACGAGTTATGTTGCAAGCCGCGGTGGATGGCCAAGAAGGAGGTAACACACACAGGTAACACTCGTCAAAGTCAGTAATCGAACAAGGGTGTTGATTAGAATAATGATTTATTGAAACGTCGTTACAGTCTTCATGGTCTTAAAGTCTCTTCGCAGCCTCCAGTGCTGCGATAAGGAGGCAGGTGATAGATGATACGGAGCTTAGCAGCGGATGTTTCATTCATAGGAATGAATCCTCGTGCCTCATCCCCCCCCCCCCCCCTCGTGCTCCTTCACAACCCCAGAATTAACTAAAAATGTGATTACTTATACGTTTTTTTATGAAAATGTGAAAATAGCCCTCCTTACCCCCCTTGACCCCGCCAGCGTGTGCCTCCTCACCAACCTGTCGCGCCCTCAGAACCCCTCTCAGTCCCCACCAAACCTACAACATACCTAACATCTACCTACATCTTCTCGCTAACCTCTATTGCTTCCTCAAAGAGGAAGCTTTGTAATGGTGAAAAAAATTTTTCAAACAAAAAATGTTTAAAAACATGTTTTAAGACTTTTGGCACAAAAA
>JAPYZP010009723.1:0-22300 GCA_030522985.1 Torymus sinensis
TTTGGGAGTTATAAGCTTTTAAAGAAAAAACACGTTTTTGTTAATAATAAAAGAACCGTGATAGCTAGAAAATATTTTTTTTTTTAAATATAGGTAATTCAATTCTCTTTCGAATGCAACCTATCTGCTTCAAATATTTTGATCCTATCATTAAAAAAAAGCAAAAATAAATTTTGAGAAAAGAGAAACTGTCACATTGCAAATATTCAAGATACAAAAACGAGCAAAGAAGATTATAAAAGTAGATACGAAATGCTACAACTTAAGCCCTTATTCCTTAAAAAATATTAATTTTTTTTTGGAAATTATTATAATTAAATGGATAATATTTTTAATCATTTTTTTACGCTATCTTTAAATGCTTCTAATTTTCTGAAAAATTAATATTTTTTAAGGAATAAGGGCTTAAGTTGTAGCATTTTGTATCTACTTTTATAATCTTATTTGCTCGTTTTTGTATCTTGCATATTTGCAATGTGACAGTCAATAGTAGAGACATGATTTTTTATCGAAATGAAGAATATTTGAGATCAGATTGCCCATATTTCAAGAAAAACGGCCCATTGAACGAAACTGTGAGCACAGGGCTTCATTTTTAGGTACTAGAAATCGGCTCTCAAAGGCCCGCTAAAAACCGTTTCCCGCAGGTTATACACTCTCCTTGTAAGTAGATGTACAACAGATTGAAGAAGATGTACAAATTATTAAATATTGTACGATACTAATGTCTTAAGTAGCCCATTATACGGCGGGATAGGACGCCGTGCAATAATGGGCTACTTAAGGCACATGTATGGTAATGTACTATTTCCGCACACTGAGTTGGGAAACGCATTTTCCAAACTAAAACTATTATAACTAAAACTATTATAACGAAATATTAATTTAACTTATTGAAAAGAGACGATATAAAGAAAATAACTTTCGACACTGTGATTGTTGTTGCCATACTAAATAAAAATGTAACTTGTAAATACTATATTTAAAGTATTGAACGCTAAATACATTCGATCAAATAACGTTTCACAACTATAACCATAGGTATACGTTATCCGATACTACCGGTACTATTATGCGGTGGCCGGTGCTGGGCAACTTTTTCTTACATTACATATTTCACCGATTTGTTGAATAGTGGTATCTTTTTTTCTTTTTTAAATCAAAATCTTTATTGCGCTGAATTAAATAATTAACAGAACATTTCGAAACATTAAATGTTTGAAAGCACTTTTTGATATTCTTATAAAATAATTATACTCATGATAAAATGTAATATCGCTATAAGAGAACGATAGCCTAAATCGTAAACTGTGATAAAGTAGACTGACACTGATTAATTATATACGAGCTGGCGCTAAATTGAAATATTTATTTTGCACAGACCGGAAGTCAGATTTTGTGTTTGATTTTTTATTGTACTTTTATTGTTTATTGCACTTTTAAATAAATATATGCGTATTTCATATATAATTTAATTAAATTGAAGCTTATAATTTATTGGTAATAACAGAAAAGCTTGCATAAGTATATAGCTTAACGATTCCGCGCATACTAAGAATAAAAGCACGTGCGACGAAATAAATCTGAGACGGGAGCCGAAGTTGTAAAGTTAATTTTTCAGATAGGTATTGCACAAGACCTTCGTCATCTGCCTCTGCTTTCGTCCCGCTAGTACTGTTTTTCTTAGTGTCTGTGCACGTATCACGCCTCCTCTGCTTTCCGCTTGATGACAAAGCGTCGCGTCGAAGGCACATCGACCTACCTCAACTTCCCCTCCCTCTCTCGCTTCCTCTGGCATGCTCGATATTTCTTAATCTCAGCTAATATACTTTTTGCTGACGACCTATTTTTAGAGAATAAAAATCCTCGCTATTTATTGAATCGCGCGATGAATGAAGGTACTGCAAATGCCATAATCGCAGCTGCCAGGTTATATCTACTCGAATTAGATCGGCGGTATTTTAAACATTTAGCGAATAGATTTTGCGAACTTTTACCAATGAATTGATTGGCCCCTGAAATTGCACATGTTTTTCTTTATTGTAGCAAGAAAACGCTTCCCCATCTGTATACAAGAAATCAATAAAGAATAAATAAAAAATAGTTAAAATGTGGTGATATTTACATGAATCAGTTGACATGAATCAGTTTGCGGAAAAGCATAAAGCATATATAATACACTGACAGTCCAATCTTCACAATCGAGCTTATTAATTACTCTCTAAAGAAGCGCTTTCGTCGCATAGTAGCAGCACGCGGACTCACACACAGATCATCTGTTGCTTCTTGTCCCGCGCCGCTCTTTCCGTCTCCCTCCTTCTTACGCGCGTCGGGCCGTGCACAGCGTGTGTCGCGCCCGTCCATGCATTATAAATCTCTCTCCAAATATCTCGCATTCCTCGCTCTCATGGGCGCGCGCGCGCTCTCACACAAATACCCTGCACACCCACTTGGTGTGCAGAGAGAGAGAGAGAGAGAGAGAGAGAGAGAGAGAGAGAGAGAGAGGAGAAAAAGAAAGATGAGACGAGTGGCGCGTGCTTTTCGCCCGCGGCTCCTTCCTCATTGGTCGGCCGGCACGTGCGCCCGTCCCTTCTCTCCCTCTTTCTCTAACGCGCGCACGCGTCGGCACAGAGCGGCCCATTCATATCTCGATGTCCCGCATCGCGAGTGCCGCGCGACGTAAATTCGTGCTGCATAATTCATCGCGCGGTGCGCGCGAAACTAGTTCCCTCCTCTCGCCTCTTCCGTCGCAGCTGATTATCGCTGTCGCCTGGCTGCACGCCGGCTTCCCCGCGGTCTTCTCGCTCGCGCCTTTTCGCGCGGATTTTTCATCGCGGGCCCCTTCCCTCCCTCCTTCATTAGTCAGCGTAGCGTGTGACGAATTAATTGTTACGTCTCTGAATACTGAAATTTCAGTATTGAAAAACAATTGGAAACCGCATGTTGAGGCCGGAAGCCAAGAGTTATAATTCATTGCGGGCAATAAAATCGACGTCCCGAAGAAGCGATCGGTCGAAAAGAGCGCTCGTAAAACAAAGGACCGGCGAATGACAAGCAATAAAAGCAAAGTGGATCGGAGCGGAGGGTCTGGCGCCTTTGGAGATCTTTACATATGTAAAATACCGGGGGAGGGATTAAGTCATGAAGAGCGAGAGGGACGGGCGTATGCGAGAAGCAGGCAAGCACTTCCGTCTGGTAGCGGCGTTTATCCCCTCTGATCTTTTCAAAAGTCTCGGCGATTGAGTGGGAGCGAAAGGGAAAGGGAAGCCTATACACCGAGGGAAGATATATGGAGCCCGGCACGCGAGTATTGTATTTATTGCCCTCGTTATTGCCACTCATTGACATTTTATTTACTGAACTTGTCACTTGCCCACCACCTAATAACTACTCGTAGCTGTAAATTCCCCTCACAATGACTTTCAACGGGATAATTTACTCTTACCTGCTCGTTGGCATAAAACGATTGCACACTGGGCGAATTGATATTGAAATATATTTGAAGAGCATGGGCATTCGAAAATGAAACAACGTCGAGCATATAGCTGTGTCGAATTTTAACGAGGCCTCTATCAAAGAGTCTAAAGCAAAGGTAAACAGAAGCAAAAAGCCATTAGGTCCATTAGGGGCGTTGGCGTATAATGAAAAGTTCTGAAAAGATCCGTTTACGTGTAGCAGTATAAGAGATCGTAAATCATCGAATTAGTTTGGTTTTTCTATTAAGCAGCAGCCAACAGGTTCATCAAGAGGGAGATTAGAGTCGCGATCGGAGATGAAAAGATCGATGAGCCGGAAAAGGGCGGCGGCGAATGCGAGAAAAAAGGAAAGTGAAAGAGATGTAATGGAGGAGAGGGGACTGAACGTACCCGGGGGCAATAAAATCTGCCTGCGAGCGGCGCTAAGTGCTGTAGTTTCAGAGTCTATATAGCGCCTGATGGTTGGCTTTAACGGGGCGCCGGCGCTCCTCTCTGCGTCTTTCTCTCTCGCTCGCTCGGCCGATATAAAACGGTGGCGCTCGCCCGCGCGCATGCCGTAAATAGCGACGCGCAGTCACGGGGGGGCTTTCATTCATGAAGCCTGAGAGAGACAGAGAGAGAGAGAGAGAGAGAGAGAGAGAGAGAGAGAGAGAGAGAGAGAGTTCGGTCAACTCGACCGTGCGTAAAGGGAAAAGTCTTTTTCGCTGGCCAGGCTTTATGACCGGGTCAGGGTTAAAGAGATGGAAGTGGGTGGCCGAGGCCGGCAGCGAGTGTCGCTGAGCCCCCGACCCTTCTCCTCCCTCTCCCCCTCGGCCCGCACTTCTTCGCTCTAATTTACAGAAACTCCTTTGACTCTCGCTCTCTCTCTCCCTCCCTCCCTCCCTCCCTCACCCTCGCCCTCCTTCTTCGCGCGCTTGGGGCGCGCACCACCCCCGGCGTAACTAGTATTGTGCACATGCACACGCGGCGCCGCGGAATTAATTAAGATGAGCTCGGCCGCGCTCTCGCCATACACGTGGCTGTGCGCGGCGCGCGAGATGGAGATAATGAAAGTTAACGGGCCGCCGCCGCCGGCTTGAGCCCGCGTGCGCGCGGATATAACAGAGCTGAAATTTATGTTGTTGGCTGCAGCGGCCGCAAGTGGAGGAGGCGCATCCCGCCTAGTGTGCCATTGGCCCACGTGCGGCGAACTTGACCGCTGAACCGGAGATTAAGATAGCTCGCGCTTTTTAAGGATTGAGTACTTGTTGATCGCGTGAATAGCTTCAGCCTTCGACTTTCTTCATTTATCAATTATATCGTTTGACATAATATCGAGCCTCCGACCATTTTCTAGAAAGAACCAATTAGTTTTCTTTTATAAAATTAATCGTTTGACTTTACACTTACGTTTACTTCACCTAGTATCAAAAGTCATTTCTCGAATTATTATTATATATTATTTGCAGTAATTATTTTATGATGATTCCGACCAATATGGCTGTATTTTAGTCAACATGAAAAAAGATATTGATGCTTTGTATGAAAACTAGCACTTTTATCGTGGCTTTCCCAGGAAGGCTATATATACCTAGTACGTTTTGCAAAACTACAACGAAAACTAGCGTTATTCACGAGTTGGCATCGACTACTAGTCCATTCGTGAAATTGCGACGAAAACTAGCACCATTCACGTGTTTACGTCGAACACAAGCACGATGCGCGAAATTGTGACGGAAACTATGTAGCGAGGTTTGCAAGCTTGCGACGAAAACTAACACAACACTATTCGCAGTGATAGGGCTAATTTTCGAAGACAAATCAACCATTATTTTTCTTATTTCCTAAATCAAAGAGACCATCATGCAAATTTTAGAAAGAATATAAACCCCGCTGATTTTTTGCATTATACTTAACGCAATCTACACAATAAATTCTCTTAAAAAACTAAAACATAGTGGCGGTAATGTAGATGTATATACATATCTGAAACTCTACTAGATATAAAAAATATGGTATTCCAAATCTCGATGTTGTGAATCATTTAAAGATTGATTTTAATTGCGGTCTGCAAGGAATTGACGCGACGATCCGAGACTTTCGTTACATTTGAATTTTTTAAATTGAATTTTTATTCTTAACTATTTAAAACTAAATAATTAAATGAAAATATAATGAAAAGATTAATTTGTTGGTTTCGATAAATTATCTGATTATCCTATCATTTAAACTAATTAAAATGACATCTTAATGAAAAATTAGAATCATAACCTTAGAAACAAAATAGTACGCACGTAGTGCGTTTGGATTTTGCTAATAAAAACAAATTATCGAGCGTAGGTACACGATGTTACTGTTTCTTGTAATCTACCGAAACGTGCTAGTTTCCGTCACACCATCGTGAAACGTTTATCCTTTTTTTCAAACACTGGAACGCGTTTAGTCTGCGTCACAATCTACCGAATCGTACTAGTCTTCAATATAGGCCAATAAGACACGTTAGACTTCGCTAAAAACGCCTAATCGAGCTATAGTGTTCGTCGGTACCCGAAGGTGCTACTTACTTTTCGCACGAGGAGTAAATATGATTGATATGCATAATAAGGTAACTCGGGGTAATTCGGACACTGCGCTAATTCGGACATTTTTCTAGTTCGCTATCTTCATTTATCCGAAAGCTTAAATAACCAATGTTGCCAGCTTCCAAATATGGAACATATACCTGATAAATCATTTTTAATTGTTTCAGAATTAATGATCACTACATTCTTATGTAACTTTCTTTTATCAAATTTCAGCGAGTCGAGCAAGACGCTCGATTCTAAGTAAAAAGGAATTAAAGATATTTATTTTACATTATAATGCATTCTATAAATGATTTTGGAATTCTATATGGAATTTTGTAGTAAATTACACAAAAAATTCATTTTGATCAATGAAATTGAATATTGCTAATCATATTTTTAGTTTCTTCTCACAAAAGAGATATTCATGACTTCGTGAAAGTAATATGAATTCCACACCTTCTCATATTTATTGGATTGCATCTTCTTTACAGATTGGCCGAATTAGGTGAATATCATTCTAAACGTGAAAGTCTTTTGCTTTTATAAATTATAAGAAAATAGTATATTGTGTGCCAAGGTCGCAAAGTGGGTCTTTTTAGACCGAATGAGAGAGACAGAATCAAACGGGAAAATCATTGTTTTCGTTTATATTCCCTGAAACAGTAGTATAAACGAATTAAATACCAATAATTCGTGTTTACGTTTTGGTTAGCTATCTTTTTTTAATATTTGTTTTTAAATACATGATCAGATTACAGAGAAAATCATCACTACCCAGAAATTAGCTATTTTGACTAGCTATTTATTATTTTCCTGGCTATTTCCCACAGAGTAATTTCTACCAGGGATATTTACATATTTTTTCTAAACTTTTTTAACAATAAAAGTAAAATTAATTTTTTATCAAAATACTGTAGTGTCCTGCTTGTTAAGCCTATAATAAGTCATGAAACGATACGCACACGCGAGCCAGAGAACCAATAACGTAGGCCTCAAACGTTGATTCCTGGTAACAAATTTTAGTATTTTCATTAAATAATAGAGTAATTTACACTGTTTTTTTAATCAATTTTACTCATATGATTGTGTGTAGGAGAATTTTTACAATAGACAGAATTCTACTTTAAAATAATTAAAAAAATATATTTAGAACGAGAGAAATATATTGGTGTACGTATAAGTACACATTTTTACATTATTCGTAATGATATGCTTCAAAATAGTTAGATAAGGTTTCAAGATTATAAATAAGAAATTGTATTCAGTGCTTATTCCAAGCCAATATTGTTGTAGTGTAATGTCGCCTTCTTAAGAATATCCAAGTTAATAATGAAGCGTTTATCATAGGTTATTATTAAAAGCTTGTACAGTATAGCACTGCTTAAATTTATTAGTACCTACAAATAAACATACAAATGTCCGTTACTACATTAACAAAACATGTGAACATTAAATATTTCAAATATGTATGAGTAAAGTCTGTTGTCATTTCCTTTCATAAAAAATGCCTGTGCTATCAAGATACATATATTTGAACGATCAATTCATTGATAAAATGAAATTGATATAAATATGAGAGTATTAGGTACATCAATTACCAATTATTTTAAATTCAAATAAATAAATTATTGAAATTAAATTCCTAGCGAGAGTAAGTTTTAAAAAATCATAACGAAGAACATTCGAAATATAAATAAAACGCAAAACAACAAAATACATATGTTTAATAAAAACATTAATGAGGTTAGAAAATATGTATGTTATGTAATGTCAGAAATAAAATTTATTAAAACAATATTACACGCGCAATAAATTTTGTGATCGTTTTTTGTGCAGACAGTACGAAGCGACACAAGTTCGAACTTTAGAATGTCTTTATCTGTGGTGGAGAGATAAGACATTCTTATCTGCAGTGAGACTCGACGAGATAAGAAGCTCATAGAATGCTCTTCAACGATATTCGCGTTCTCCCTCGTCGTCTTCTTTGTCGGTGGCACTCGTACCCAGATTCGGTTTAAAAAAAAATGAGATGCGAATTACTTAGTGTATATTCGCAAAGGACGCTTGCATCGTGCGCACGCTTATTATGCAAACATAAACACTTTCCCGCCGCCTCGTAAAGTGATTCATACACACGAGCTCAACTTTCGAAGAATACGTTCGAGAGGTCGTTAGCACCGACCATCAACTCCTTTAATAAAAATATTGACCGCTTCCCGAAACATTTATTAGCTTATTAGCGTCGACTTTTTGCCGGTGATAATGCTTTTTTTAATATATTAAAGTATCCTAATCGTCTGTGTTCTCTGTGCTGCGAACATGTTCGATATTGACGTTATAAACATTTTGATAACGACGTCAAAATTTTACTCTAGTTATAAAATGCCCATGACAATGTATGATTTGTTTTTTCATTATAATTTGAAAAAGTTTTCAACGATAAATTCATAATCGTAATAAACATTGTTGTATTATTATTATGAAGTTTCGGCCGATTTAAAAAGCTCTGCGTTTAACATTCTAACTAAAATATGAAAACTATTTCAGCACATTTGATGTACATATATACATTTTCTATCTACTTGTGTAGCTAATTTTTTAGCCACAACGACTTCTCGGGAGAGCCTTATATTTTCACCAGAGTAAAAATTGCAACTCCCCAAAAATTAGCAATTTAGGTACTGTATAAAAATTATTTTCCGCCCAGAATTAGTTCATTTTAGACGTTTTCTATATGTAATGAAGTTTATGAATTACCTCAGCGAATTATTCATAGATCCAAACGAATTTGGCTCAGATACTCGTCTATTTATAAATGAAAAAAATGCCAGAGCAAATAAAAATTTGAAAAATCGATTTTTAACATAATTTGAAAAAATTAACTTTTAATCAAAAACAACAAATGCATCTGCTAAAATTAATTAAAAGACACATTTTTCATATTAAAAATTTTTCCTGGAGCAATATTTTTTTTATAAATAGCGAAAAACAACTAAAAACAATTTTAAAAAGTCGATTTTTGTACATATTTTTGTACAGATGTAACAGGTTTTACGATGTCGAACATGTAAGGTTGTCCTAAATAGTAGCGGTTGTGCCTCATATGTAAAAATGAAGTTTTTATATATACAGGGGGTGGCGCGCAAGGGGACGCGGCCCCCTAGTTTAATACAAAATTAATATGCAAAGTAGGTATAGATATTGATTCCTATATCTAATTTTGCCCCTTTCCCGCCAAACAAATTCCCGACCTTTGCGTGGGATAGAGAAAATTTCAGTTATATTAATAATAATAAAGCAATAATTTTAGATTAAGTTAGATATATTACACTATATGGTATATAAACTGGTGCTTGGTTCGATTGCAAAAACTTGAGTGGGTTTGAGTATGGAGCTTTTTGATTGACAGTTATAAGATGTAAAAAGTGTAAACGCGTTATTTTAATTTCTACTCCGTTACCGCCGAGCGATCGGAGTCCGGCACGCGAACCCGAGAGCCTCCGTCGCGTGTCTGCGAGACACGTGGGCGGCGATGGCTGCAGGTCGCGACAGAGATAATCGCCGAGCTGGACCGGCGTAGGCAAATCGACGGAAGTCTCGGACTGTTATCAAATTAGCCCAGTGACGGCTGCCTCCCTCTAATCTGCCCATCTCTTTAATCGGCGTCATTCTTTCACCCGTTTTCTCTCCTCCCAGCCGACGCGTCCTTCTCTCGCGGCGAGCAGGCGAGTGGCGTCGGAAGCACGCCGCGCCGGTTCAATGCCAAGGTCCCTGACACTTTGACAGCAGTCTAGAGAGAAAGAGAGAGACAGAGGGAGGGAGAGAGAGAGAGAGAAGCCCCCGACGCCGGCTATATATCTCCCGCACGCGCTCGCGCACAATGTCTCGCGCTCGATTTGTTTGTGTCTGGTCTGCACTTGCTCTGTCGCGTGTGCTTTCCTTTACAAACGCCGGCCGCGCAGACACACGTGTAGCTATATAGCTAGAGGAAAGCCATCGACACACGCGCCTTTTTAACTCCGCGATCTAATCGATTCCGTGTATGCGCGCGTTTGTGTATCAAGGCTCTTTATCTTTCGCGCGCTCGCCTGAGAAACACTTGTACATGCGCGCTATAACTGCAAGCGTCAAAGACTTGTTGACAGCGCGCATGTGTTTCTGTAAACGTGTGTGCTTCGGATTAGACGAGGATACCGCTTCCTTAAGCGCTTTATTATCTCCAACATGCATTACAGCTGTGCACCGATAAAGAAGTGCAGCGATTTCTGCTGAGCAAGGTCTAATGTCTTATCAGCGAATTATTTTCATTTCACCCTAAGATTACCAGATTTTCCGACTAGGATTTTATAATTTCTCGAGATCTCAGGATGCCTTATATCCCGAATTCGTACCGTATAAAGACGTGCAGAAATTAAAATTATTACAATTATGATGGCCAATAATACGCACTTTTACTTTCTTTAATTTCTTTTATAATTTCTAAATAGTATAACATTACGATATTTTTCTTCATAGCATGCGTAGAATACGTTGTCGTATTGTTTGAGTGTATAAAGTTGAATTTTACGCACCGAAAACGATGCGTATATTGACGTACTTTATGAAGAGAAATAGCATTTTTTTCTCGTCATTACATAAAAATCGATAATTTTTTCATAAAACCACCTCCAGTACAGCAATTTAATTGCAAAATCATAACAATGAAAATATTAAGTCACCAGAAAAATTTTAATTCAGTTTCATAAAAAAACGGAAAAATCATACTTTTTACAAACATATTATATCTGTGGGTTTCCGGAAAAAAGACTCAAGTCCATGTTTTATACATCATGTGTCATCATTAAATACCTGTGTAATTACATGTTCAGTTACTAAATAAAGTAAATTATTATACAAAAGTTAACTAAAAAAATCTTTGAGATCATTTGAATATTTACTTAATTTCTCTGCAGATAATATTTTGTATTATTATATATATTATTATTATTATTATTATTTTGTATTATTATTTGCTATATTTCGCAAATATTTAAAGGTGCGAAAATAATATCTTCCCATTATAATACATATAATTTTGTAATAAAAAAGGAGACCAATTACGAGGCTAGAAGGTCAGAAGCTTCAAATTACTATATACAAGTGATATGATAAATAATACAGTTAGTAATATTATGTCTTGCCAAGGGTTTCTTTCGTTCTTCACCAATGTAGAACGAAAAAAACTTCTTAACAAGTGAAAATGCCGTTTGCCATCGCTGTTCACAATCATGAGCTTAACGAGTCTTTACTGTAGGTGGCACACGTCTAATGAGTAATATTTTTATCACGATGATACGAAGTTTCTTGGTCCAAACACTGCAGTATTATTGAAAAAATAACTTATTTTTTATATAATACAATCATTAAGAAGACACCCAATACTATACATAGTAGATGATATTGTACTAATCTAAATTAAAATAAGCTAGTCATTTCATAACAAATATTTGTGACCCTCCCCCTGACGAGGCTCCTCATAGATACGACCCAACACGCCAGAGCACATTAGGCATTTAATAAGAACCACAATGTTACAGAATATTATGCATAATTTGACGATTTAGAATAAAACCTTATCGGAGGAATCAATTTTAATTTAGAAAGATAAACCTCTTTTCAGTTTTCGTTTAAATGAAATTACTTTTATTTGTTACAAAATCTGCGGTTTTTTAACATAATAGTAAAAGATAAAGTTGTGATAATTTCTTTGTTGTAAATAAAAATGTGGAACATATGATATTTCATTATTGAAAAAATAAATCGTTTTGATTAAATATTAATGTAAATTTCGTTAACTAATAAAAGCTTTGACTACTATTATTGTTAATTAATGAAGTTTTTGACGTTTTCGGTGAAATAAGGAAATTCAGTAGGTATAATATAGCAAATATATTTTAAACTAAATTAAAATAGTCACTTTATTAATGGTTTATTGTATTTTACATAACATTGTTTCAAATAATTTATCCAATAATTCTAAAACTAACTACGATAGGGAGCGGGGTCCAGATCACAGATGCGGCTGATACTTAGGGATAGATTTTTGAATGTAGAAATATGAAGGAAGCTGCAGTGCTAGACCCTAACGCTCAAAAAAACTGAAGTTAAGGACATTTTTAGCTTTATTTGGAAAATAGACTTAAAAAAGGCGTTTTCTTAAAACGGTAACTATTTAACTCTGTGAAGTCTTAAATATCATTTCAATAATAGAAAATAAAAATAGACGAAACAATCTTTCATTTGCGGTTTTTAAAATTAAAAAATGGTGATTCCTTCCATAGGAAGGTTGAAATTGAGCGTTAAAAGTGCACTAAAATATCTGGGCACTTGAACAGTGAATTTTAGGGATTAAACAGTGTATTTTTTATAGTCAATTTTAAACTTCCATAACTTTGAAGGAATCCACATTTTTTAATTCTTAAAAAAGCAAATGATAACTCATTTGACTCTCCAAAGTTTAATGGTTACCGCTTTAAGAAGAGGCTTTTATGATGATTTTTTGCAAAATAAATTTATTTTGCAAAAAATCTTCATAACTTCAGTTTCTTAGGGTCTAATATTGCAGCTTTCTTCATATTTCTATATCCAAAAACCTATCCCAAACTTTAAGTCAAATCCGTGATCCGGATCTCTTACTCCTACTGAGATTAACTCTGTTAAAATTTTATAAAATACCAACTTTCCTTATCTATAGCTGGATACTTATTACACAGAAGCACAAATTCAAAAAAGTTTTCATATAGTTATAAACATCTTAATTCAAATTGTATCCTCATCGTAATTTTACTTTTCACTGTGAAATGTTTTTAACGAAGTATACAACTGTGCAAGGAACATACTATGCGTTTAGAAAAACAAAGAATTTATATAACAAAGAAATAATATAAATTTCAATAATATATTGATATAAAACTATAAGATTTTGAAGGCTTTCTAATTTGATCAGATATATACTATCTGATTAAATAAATAGCAGTTATTATATGAAAATATAATCAAGTTTCACTTATATTTGAACAGTTTTTTTTACGTCAATAATAAATAATTGTCCGTTAATATAAATATTTAATCTAATACTTTAAGATATGAATAGGATGAAATATTTTTTAAGATGAAGTTTTACCTCCACCTATAGGTAGGAAGCTTTATAATAGTACAACATTTTTGACAAAACATGATTGAAATGTTTCATAGGATATTTGGAATTAAAAACACTATTTTTAGAAAATGTCCATGGATACGGAAATGAATGTGTGTGACTGGATTACTCTTTTGGTTATTGTTAACTTCTTCTTTTTATTAATTCAATCTTTTTTTTTATAGCGATTTTTCGATTTTTTATTCTTCAATTTTTTAATACTTCAAAGAGAATACTGCTTAAGTAGTTTTAATGCTCTAGAAGCAGGATGAAATTCACCATAACTTTGACTAGCGCCCCCCCCCCCCCCCCCCCAAAATAACCAAAAACCGCTTTTGTAATTAATATTTCTGTATAAAATCAAAACTCGTTAAATTAGAAGCTAATATATCAACTACTTCAGGTGTATTTAGGCGTTAACAATCATTTTATACGTCTAGCTCGTTAGGAATTGATTATGCAAAAAAATGTCCAAAGAGAAAAAGTTTAATAGGAAAAACTTTTGTTTTAATATTATCTGTAAGTTTTGCGTTTAAAATTTGTATGTAAATCGATATCTCTACGAGTTAAGTGCCAAAAGTGTCTTTTTTTTGACCAATTTCGAAATTTTTATGGAAGGAAAAGATGTATTTCAATTACATGTACCACTTTTGTTAACAATATTTTCGTGTGAAATCACATGTAAATATGTAAAATTTTATACAAAATTTAAACTATACAAGATTGATATTTTCCACAAAAATTTTAACCATGAACAATTGTTATGTAATTAAATATATTTACAAATTTATAATATTTTGATAGTATTCAAGAACAAAATATTAAAAAACGAGTCAACGAATGTTGAACTTATGTTACAACATAATAGTAGTTATAGTTTCATCTAGCATCTTAGGAATGTGATTTCCGGGGCGTGTAAATACAAGTAACTCTATTACATTTTCGACGTGCTCAGAATATTAATATTAAACTCTTTCTTGATGTTAACAAGTTTAGTTAAAAAAGTTTTGTAGAGATTTATCTCTTCGTTTTGAGATTTAATATAATTATTTATAAAATTTTAATAATACTAAAATATTATTACCTAGTTATAATAATAAATCTTTAGCCTTCAGCCTTTCGGCAATAAATAGACTATGTTTACAATTGAGATTTTGCATGAAAAAATCCATTAGATCCGTGAGATAGAAAAATAATCGACACGTATTTTTTGTTTTTTGAATTTAACATTTATTAACAAAGTTATAGCAAGTTGCAATTTACGACAATTGTGACGTCACAATGGCGCAGTATATCTATATAGTGTACAATTGTGACGTCATCGCACCTTTCATATTGCTATATCTTTGTTAATAAATGTTAAATTCAGAAAAGAAAAAGATGTGTCGATTATTTTTCAATATTTTATCTGACGGGTATAATGGAATTTGATTTTATTTTTCATGCAACATCCCAATTATAGTAGACTTAAATACTATCCACTCATCTTTCACACTTTCACGCCATTATAAGTGACATTCTATATACTTTATCCCGTATACGTTATAATACTTTTGACAATCACAAATGATTTTTTAATATAAACTATACGTTTCGTTAAATAATTTATATTAAGGTGGTTTTACACCTAGTGCCTAGTTGCCTCTGAGGCCAAAATCATCAAAAAAATATATAATAAAATAAAATAAAATAAAATATTGTAGTTAAAGCAATATACCTACAATAAATATATTATAAATATACACTAATTCTGATAAAATGGCCCAAGACTTACTCTGTAGACCAATTTTACTATAGATATAGCATTTTCAGTTTTTTTATTCGTACGCAGTTTTTTTTAAGAATATCTAATGGATTTTCATGGGACGGGGCCTAAATTACTTGAAATTTATGCAGTTATGGGATGACGAGTTAAAAATATAAGATTTCCTTGAGCAAATAATTTTTTTATTTTTGAATAAAACCACAAAAAAAACTTGAAAAGTCATATAATTCATGAATAAAAGTAGTTTTTCGATCAAAAAAATATTTACTGGAGGAAATCTTATATTTTTAACTTTTTGTGCCATAACTGTATAAATTTCTAGTACTTTAGGCCCCGTCCCATGAAAATCCATTGGATATTCGTCTCAAAAAACTGCACACCAATCAAAAAGTTGAAAATGCTTTATCTCCGAGTAAAATTAGTCTACACGTCTTGCGCCATGTTATCATAAATAGTGTATATACTTATAATATATATAGATTGTACATTACTTAAACTACATTTTTTAATTTTTTAATTTTTTTGACCGTTTTAAAACATATATATTTGTTAGAATCAATTTTTGGAGTAAAATTCGATTTAACAAATGAAAAAAGTTAAAATATACGAGGATAATTTCTACTGTAAGAGTTCATTCTTTAAAAAATGACACTAAGTACATATACTTTTAACATATAGTCAATTAGATGAGTATTTAGGCCAGACTTTTCAATTTGGAGCAACGTTCTATTTCTGAAGACTTTTTGGAATTAATAATGAAATAACCGTTATAATTTTATATTTAAAAAATGATGTAATAAAGTTTAAGAATTCTAGTATAAAGAAGCGTTCATTAACAAATACTGTCTACAAAATACTCTATATACGAAACTGAGTGTCGTGAGAGTAAATTTTATGATATTTGATATAGTATTTTATTTATAAATTATGTAATAACTTTTGAAATTTTTAGACGTCTATAGAATGGTGTATGAAATATTTTCAAATAATTCAATATCTATAGGTACAACATTCGATTCAATATTTCGTAAAGTTATGATAATTCGATTTTCATAAATGAATAAATATTTAGTATACATTCCTTTGAAAATTTCTAACAATAAGATTAATACGTTTTGTTTTAAAATCTCCCAGAAAACAGCAATTTTTCATACACAATATCTAGGTATTCATTTTGCAAAGAAATAAGTTACGACTCCAATTATAGTGTTGGTCCTCCGCGATAACATTATTTTTACATGAAACTATACTTGCTATAAACCAGAATCAAATAATATAAGCATAATATTATAATTAATTGTTATATAAAGGATTTTTGCCGCGGTAAAAACATCAACGTAATTACTTGGCCGAGAGACGATAAAATTTCAAACATAAAAATCTCTATTAACCTAAGCAAGATCCAATTAAAATGCGAACGAGAGAGAAAAATAAATTTGCTAAAAAGTATACAAATGAAAGAGTCGAGGGGTGAGTATATAATAATAATAATAATATACTAGCATATATAAAATGTTTGCACACGCGCGCTGCGGCAATAATAAGCAGCAGCAGCAGCAGCACACGAGCTGGCGTTACGTTCGCGCACAGCACCTAGGTATAGTAGTGTGTCTCATTGCCTTCGTATCTGCTCTCTCTCTAGCTATCTCTCTCTTTCGACTCTTTCTGCGGCTCGTTCCTTCTCCCTTCCTCTCGCTGACTATTTTTTGCCTCCTTGCGCTCGCTCCCTCTCGCTCGCTCCTTTATTCTCCGCATAGCGGAGAGAGAGAGAGGCTCTGTCTTTTTGGTTCTCTTTCTCTCTCTCCCTCTGGCGCGCTCGCTCGCTCCGTCTCCGTCTTCCTTTCCGCGGCACATATTTAGCCGAGTCAGACTATACGCTCACTCGCGCAAGCCAGGCGCGTCCGTGATGGCCATAGCGGTATGTGTGCGTCGACGGGCGAGTGTGTTGGAGCCCGACGTTATATAGCTGCTGTGCTGGCTTCCTCCTCTCTGCCTCTCTCACCCCTCGCTCGATTGGGGACTCTATATAGCTCTCTGCGTAGCTGCTTTCTTAGTACGGGCGCACTGCAGATTTCTGTCGCGCCGACCGAGTTGCAGGCGAAAAACGCAACACTTTGCAACCAGTTCAAAATCTAACCGTCAGAAAATTTCGTATTTCTTTTGAACGCGAGAAAGCTTTTGATTAAGCATTTAAGCAAATGCAACGAGTACTTATATTGTAGGCAAATATGTTGCTGTACGGACGAAAATATTTGAAAACGTAGAGTACGTGCAGCCGAGCAAAGAAAATGTAATAACAAGATAAAATGCTATTTTCGTATATGATAGAGGTCGGACTCAGTCGGAGGCGGCGCAGAGGAGTAGGGAATAATTTTGTCTTTTGTAATATTGCTCGCTTGTTGGTTTTCTTCAGTTGTGCGCTTTGTAGACGGTATAATAAGTATATATATATATATATATAATGTATAAGGCAACGTGTCCGTGGGACGACGTGTATATTCGCCGCTATTTTTGACTGCGTGCGCGAACGGCTGTTTTCTCCGTCCTCTGCTCGATCTCTCGCCGTCTCGGCGTCTCGCAGGCAGCCGTGTTTTTCGGTCGCGCGCGCGTTAGCATGTGGAATGAGTCGCTATATCTGTATACAGGGCCGCAGCGCGCGCGCGAACCTAACCCCAAAAAAGCGGAGGCACGGGCGCCGAGAGGCAGCGCGAGGGAGCGAGTGCGGGCGCAGGGAGCGCGGCTCTGGCGAAAAGCTGCGGCCGGCCCAGCGGCGCGTAGTTTTCCGCGCTGGCGCGGCAAAAATCGTTGCCCGGCCGCGGGCCGCTTAGGCTGCTCGGGCTGTGGGCGCACTCGGCGCGCGCGCCGCCCGCCGGCCAGCCTGGGCTGCCGGGCCTGTGGCTCGGGCTGGCGCACACGCGCGCAGCCTGTGCGCCCGGACTGGCTGGCTGTCGGCTCTCGGCCGCTCCGCGCGGCGCAGCTCGCCGAGCGCTGAGCGCACACCAGCACCAACCAGCACACACTCAGCCGAGCGAGCGAGAGAGCCGGCCCGAGCTGCTGCTCCTGCACTGGCTATATATGCCTCCGCTCTCTCTCTCTCTCTCTCTCTCTACCCATTTATTTTTGAAAAATTTAACGGCGCGCTTTTATTTATTATTATGAGGGACGACTGAACAATTTCTACACAATTTTTACCGCCATTTTTTGAGTTTACTCTCTTTTGCACGATCGATTTTTCAGCTTTTAGAGCGAGTTTCGCTATTCCCTTCTTTCATATTATACAATAATCTAATGTAATAAATTGGGAAGATTTTTATTATAGTCCTCAATAGGAATTTCAATCGTTATCAATATCTGATATTTTTCTTTACTTTTCAATTCAGACCAGTTTATTTTATCGGAATTTTCTATTGTCTGGCATCACAAATTATTTTAATTTAACTTTAATAGAATGTATATAATACTCAAAATTATGAGAAACATAATTAACTTCATTTAATACGTATTTCCTAAAATAGAAATGAATTTTTAATCAGTGTAGGTGTAAATATAAGCTATATTTTGATGATATTTTCATTGAATGGAAGGGATCAGTTTAGGTAAAGCATGCGCTTGTAACATGTAGTTCTAATAACATGGAAACATTTTTCTTTTATTCCGATATTTATGAATCAAATCAATATTACAAGATAATATAATTAGCTTCTTAATTTCAGTTGTAAAATAAATTTATCAATATATTTAATACAAAAATTAAAATTGTATCTAGTTTTTAAATGGTTATCATTTGCGAAGCACATCAATTCTAAATAAGATATTTGTAATAAGAAGTAAAAATAAATTATTATGCATTAAAAATACAATATTATATGCAGCGCTGTACACAATGCAGTATTCAAAACTCATAACTTTTTATATGGATTATGTATGAATAAATTAAGATATAATTTGTTTCATTTAAAGTAGACAAAACTGAACATATTTTTGGATCATTTATAAAACGATTTTTCGGCGTTATTACAATATTTTTTAAACTTAAAGTAGGATGGGTTTCGTACTAGATTATATTTAAACATTTTAAAGATCACGAAAATTATGGTTATTGTAACACCGACAGTTGGAGAGAAAAAATCTATGGAATCAATATCTTATGGGAGAAGCGATACAAATGATTTTCTGTATTAATTGTTTACTTCATACATTTCAAAGTACTATCCATTGCAAGTGAATGCTTTTAAATAAACCGAAATCATTTAAAAGTCCTAATATGAAAAACGCCTTTCATCGTAAAATGTTCATTATTTACCAGAGATCGAATAAAATCAGATTTCTATAGTTCAAGACTTGAAATATTTAAAGAATGATAAACTTTTAATAATTTAAAAGAAGACCAAAATTGTTTGGTTTAAAATGGAAACTAGTACGCGTATACAGAGCTTGCGTCTTGACAACCAAATCTATATACTTATTCGCGCACGCACGAACGCACTCACCACGCGCACACACACACACACGCACACACACAGACACACACACAGACACATACACTCACATACACGCCCGTACAGGCTCACACGAACAGACCCACGCGCGCGTGTCATACATAATTATTTAGAAAAATTATTTTGATAAAAATAATATTTCACTCAAAATGCGACACATTCTACAACAAAGGTACTGTTAAACATACATCTTGCAATTGACGTTTTTTTATTTTTACAACAGAATGTAAAACTTTATTTTGAAATTCGCAACATTATTCAAATTATATATATGTATTGCATTTATTAATTTTTTGTGCCTCTCATAAGTTATAAAAATGTTATTAGTTTGGAATTTTATTTTTTTTATTTATTTTATTGATCTCTTTAATGATATAATGTATGATGCACGTTATTGTCAATCTTGCTTCCTCGAAGTTTTATAACACTGTGAACAAAATTTTTGAGACGAAAAATGTTTGAAAACATTTTTTAAAACTTTTGGCACTAAAAACCGTCGTTTTTAAGCAAACAAATATTCGTGTCTGTGTGTGTATGTGTGTGTATGTGTGTGTGTGTGTGTGTGTGTGTGTGTGTGTGTGTGTGTGTGTGTGTGTGTGTGTGTGTGTGTGTGTGTGTGTGTGTTACGAGAGATAACTTTTGAACTGCTCGACCGATTTTGATCGGACAAAGCTTATTCTCTTTGTTATGGAGGATATTTTGAAACACATAACCTATTATTGTATTTTATCAAATTTTTTTTTATAACCAAAAAATGATTGTGAATTTTTCGTTTTTTTTTTATTTTTTAATATACTATTACTTAATATACTAAATTTTTATTTAAAGGCTTTAAATTACCTACATTTTGTTTTTATAATATTTAAATTATCTTCAGTTTGTCATTTGTTATTAACGAAAATATAAATTATACTTCTTTAATTAATTTCTAAAAAAATTTTTTATTTATCGACTCAAAATTTTCATTGTCTTAAAATTTGAAGAGATTAGGTTCTTTTTTTTATTATTTTTTTTGCATGTTTGTGAAAAGAGTGATTTTTTTTTTTTTAAAGTCAATGAAAATGTTATCGAGTATTTATATAGTAATAACACAATAATTACAATATGTGTGGGTATATAAAAATGGTCGAATTTTTGAAGAATTTTAAGTAGTCAACTGCTTCATACTAATTATCTCAATTTTTTGGTAAAAGAAGGAGCGAGGAAGAGTGGAAAATAGGACAGCGTGCATAACAGAGTAGCGGGTAATACGTTGTATAATTACTATGTAGTGCATTTGACGCAGTCGTAAAAGAAAGATAGACTAGTGAAACATAGAAAACATGGACTAAAGAGAAAGAAAAGACAACTAATAGAGAATACTACAAACGTAAATGAAGTACAGATCAGAAAAAGCGGGCCAGAAGCTAAATTTATTATTTGCTACATAGTACTTATGCGAACAGTAATTACATTCTTCCTAAAGAAGCATTTGTACACTGAGAAAAAAGTTAAGTAAAAATTATTAATTGTTTTGTAAAAATTACTATACTGTCTCGTAAAGCCACCACAGACAGTAAAAACCCAAAAAATTACTATACTTTATAAGAAATTTTACCAGAAATATAGGAAAATTTACTATACTTTCTTGTAAAATTTACTTTAAAGTAGGTAATTTTTGGGTCTTTACAGTCTGTGGTAGTTTTACAAGACAGTATAGTAATTTTTTCAAAACTTTTCTCTCAGTATATATAATGTTCAAGTTTACTAATAGTAGAAATATTTTTCAGCTATTTATCAATGTTTGAACCAAAATTATATTATCTTAAAGATCGAAGCCGCACTGAAAACTTCCTACTTACTAGCACTACTGTCCTGCAATGAATTTTCTCTTTGTCACTACACGGAGAAAAATATTTTGCAGACTTTACTTTTTATATAAGAAAATTCATCATTTTTCTCAGTAGCTCTGTGCCAAATTTGTTCTATAAGATTTTTGATTTTGAAATATCAATTTTTATAATTTTTGTAGCAAATTTTACTTTTTGTAATAGCTTCAATCAGCAAAAATCGTCAATTAGCTACAAAAATCATAAAAATTCATTATTTGAAAAAAAAATATGCTAAAATAGTATATTTTGTAGCAAGTGCGGGAAATGAGATTTCCCGCAAATGGATAATCGTACGAGTTGCAAATGATATTTTTATCGTACGTTTATGCAGGAAATTCATATTTTCCACACGAAAAACAGTGTGGAAAATACGAATTTACCGCACAGTATAACAAAAATTACTATTTCGAAAGTAAAAATTTAACATGACGAGTGTACCTTAACTATTATGGAAAAATAATAAATTTTCTTATAAAAAAATCATAGTGTACAACCAAATTTTCTCCTCATACTGATTTCTGGTGTAATTATATTTTTATATAGGAGAAATGACTAGTTTTATATTGAATATATTATGGTTTTCTGTAAAAGAAATTGTGTTGTGGTGAAATTTTTCAAAACTTTCATTTCATTCCGTATTTTTATACAAAAATGGTAAAATCTTGTTTTATGTTTATTTTTTATGAATTCAAATTTTGGTAAAACTACATATATATAAAATAATCATAAAAATAAAAACTTATTTTTGGTCTATAACGTTTTTTGGGTCATAATATATTTTTCTCAACTCAGGCATGAAATAGGGCCCTTTTCACATGTGAAAGTAGGGAGGGGAAATTTCGCATTTCCAGCGTATTTTGTAAAAGTGGTGAGAAATGGCCATTTCTCACTTGTTTTAGGTGAGAAATGAAAATTTCAACTGCGTTGTGTACGACTCGAAATGCCCAATCCTCTCTCCGACTCACA
>JAPYZP010009724.1:0-10603 GCA_030522985.1 Torymus sinensis
GACTTCAGCTGTACTTTCGAATTCATCCATTATTATGATTATAAAACTCAAACCTCGAAATTAAATCTATTGCTAAAAAGTGCATGGCTTTTGTATCGTATCGAATAGGCCACAAGCAGAGCTACATTACTTTGTAGACAAAATGAATAACAGAGTAGTTTTTACTTTGACTTTTAAGATAACACACAAATTGCATACGTTAGTATCTGAAAATCCAGACATGGTAGACCAATTTTGACATTTGAATCATGTTTGAGGGCCAAAATACATGGTCGTATGATCGCCTTGTCTTGTCGCATACAACTTTTTTTTTCTGTTCGTGAGTCGGTGATAATCATACCAGAGAAAGTATTTTTGGCAATGATCCGGGGGTTCCGTTTTATCACAGTAGTCTCTAAAAAATTGAGGACATCATTATCCTCAGGTTAAAAACAACAATGATTTTATCAACTTTTTTATTTGGTATACTGGTAATGACGTCATCAACGTAACGTTGATAAAACATGGATTAAAATGATAATTTTTTGTATACACGACTCCTTTTAAGTCTTTCATCACTAAGTCAGATAAAGTGGAGAACAAGATTATCCATGGGCGTAACAAGCATCTACTGATGGTAACCATTATTTAATTGTTGTAATAATTAAAATGTTACCAAAAATTAAGCAACCAGTTTTATCGAAAAAATATTTCCGCAATTTATTGATTAAATAAGTTTTTTTCGGAGGAGAAAATGAACCATTTTGGTGCGAAACTGCACCAGAAAATTAATCCATAACGAATGGATGAAACGTAAAAATTAATCTATTATGTGAGAATGAGATATTAGATTATTTTTCAATGTTGAAAAGAAATAAAAAGCGTGAATGGTATGCGCTCTCAATTTCTAGTTATCTCTAAAAGCAAACAGCCGGGGCGCATTCTAAAAACTTCTATTTGAATTGAATTCCCAATTTCGGGCCATTATTCATCAGTTCCCGTGTAACAAACAATCGCGCTTCGAGCTCTGCGACCGAGATTCGATTTTTCAAAAAATAAGTTTATATCATCTCTCTCTCTCTCTCTCTCTCTCTCTCTCTCTCTCTCTCTCTCTCTCTCTCTCTCTCTCTCTTCGCACACATTACGCCCACGCGTTCATTCTCGAACTATTCGGTACACGCAGTGGTACACACGGGCGCGCTGTGCTCGATATCGAAATAAATGCGTTCGCATGTATGAGCTGCATGTACGCGCGCGCGTCATTATGCAGTAAGCGCCGGTGCAGCGAACTCCGGAGCGGCGGGTCTTGCCGAATGACGTCAGGGGAGAGAGCCAACCGCCGAGAAGTCAATTGAAACGTACGCGAAGAGGGAGCGAGAGCGAGAAGTAGCGAAAAGGGAATGATAAATGCTGAGAAATCGAGGGGAGAGTGTAAACTGCGCCACGGGAACAAAGAGAGGGAGAAAAGAGAAGAAGAGCGTCGAATTGAGATTTTTTACTTTGGTCGCTTCAAGTGTGGTTACTTTGCTGACGTAGGGTATATCATTCTTTCATTGAGGATTAAAATTCTTGGAATTTTTGGTAAAAATGTGGTCATCTGTTTTGGGGATAGAGTTATTGAACGAAGAGAAGTACATGTTGATCATCTAGTGACAATATAATTCTAAACTCATGATTTCATAAAACTAGGTCAACTTCTAGACTAGAGGAAATTTCTTGATATTTCCCCTTATTATTAATGTATAACATATTTCAATATTGTTATAATATTTGATACTAAATTATAATGTGGTTATGTTATTAAAAATTTCTTATTAATCATATTATATACTTAAGGCGCTATAAATCATCCATTCTACATGACTACATTGAAAGAGAATAAAAGTTATTCAACATGATAAAGTTCTTATCGATTGTAACTTCAACTTTACAATATTCTATATAATCCGAAATATCGTTTAAGCTAGGATTAAAATATCTTTTAATATTCAATAACTTTGAAACTAAATGTCCTGTAGATATCTCACAAGACATACAAAATGGAGCATAGATAAAGTTTACTCTATTACCTATTTAACATGAAACATTAGATTCAACTTGGCAATATCGAGACCCTGTTTGAATGTAAACCATGTGGACCCTGATTTAAAAGTTCGACATTGCTCTGAAAAAGGAAACGCATCTCGTTTTCCCTCTGCTCAAAGAAGATAAATTGAATTATGCATTCGTTTCTTCTCTTTGTCGTTTCACAATCGGGAGCCGGGAGAAAAAAGGGTAAAAAGGAAGATAGGGAACAAGTCAAAGCTAATGATCTTGGTATAGTTCGTTACACATCTCCAAATAACACAGGATAAATGACTGTTACCAACGTCTTTATCCTTTGTAACGCCGATGACAGGGTATTAATTGAAATGCTTTTTGCATGATCCTTTGTAATTGGTAATATCAAGATATCCTGTATTTTAATAATAAAGTTTTCTTATACGAACGTTTATTGCTATCAGTAACTTATTTTTAAAAGTATTTATGTTCATTATAATTATATTTCCAAATTGTTAATGAGGTATATATTAAAAATGAGTATTTTGTAGATTTTACCTAAAACTCATCAAAATACAAATACTATGATTTGCTTGCTAACATCTATATTGAAGTGTACATATACATACACACATATACACATAAAATGATGTTTTTACCCGATAAAATATTGGAGACTAAAATAGAACTTTTACACTGATATCTCTGAATCACATTACAAAATATATTAACAGTGTCTAAAACATTTAACTTCAATTAATTTTTCCTCGATGCAGTAGTGCGCAGGAGCCGCTCCTTACGTTGCACAAGAGGAAAAAAAAATAAACACATATATAAGTACAATCGGCGCTAATTGTAATAGGACGTTTCCTGGAAGAGGCTCGCGCATTTAATCGATGGACCCGCGCAAAGGCACACTGCACAGGTGCAATTATAAGGAGAAATTTACGGTCGAGGAATTATCGTTCGGAATTACCTGGATTATTCACGACCCGTGCTCCAGCTAATACGGCAATCGATGCTCACGTTTGTCGCGTTATTGGAGGTGTGTGCTTTCTCAGAATATTGACTGTGATAAAAAGAAATTGTGTCTTTTAGTTTATGCATAAGGAATTACAGTTTTTATAAGTGTATGTGAGGAAGTTGATATTTTTTCTTAAAAGAATAACGTACAAGGAGAGTGTACACCCTTTGGAAAATGGATTTTAATGAGGGTTTGATAAACGATTTCTGGCATCTAAAAATAAAGCTCAGTGCTCATAATTTCAGTCAAATGGGCCCTTTTTTTGAGAAATGGATAATCCAATCTCAAATATCCTGTATGTCGTTAAAAGATGATGTCTCTTCTATTGAATGTTACATTGTAAGTATTTATAATACGAAAACGAGCTAAAGCTACAATTTAAGCTCTGATTTGTTGAAAAATATTAATTTTTCAAGATCTTATAAGTAATCAAAGATAGCGTAAGAAAATAGTTAAAAATTTGTCTTCATTCTGCAATTTAATGGATCCTATTTTTAACCATTACCATTATTTATAAGATCCTGAAAAACCAATATTTTTCAACGAATCAGAGCTTAAATTGTAATTTTTGTGGTCCACTTTTATAATGGTTTTGCTCATTTTCGCACCATAAATAATTGCAAAGTAAAAGGCAATAGAAGAGCCATCAGTTTTTACCGAAATAGAGTATGTGTAATATTATATTGCCCATATTTCAAGAAAAAGAGTCCATTTGACGAAAGTATGAGTACTGGGCATCATTTTTAGGTACCAGAAATCGACTTTCACAGCCCCGTTAAATCAATTTGTTAGTTTCTTTTTATTTTAATTTAACTCCTTGTTAGTTATTTATTTTCATTTGTTATATTTCAAGTGCTTTCATACTTATAATATCAAGCGATTCAGTTGTGATCTTAAACTTAAAATAGTAATATAATTGTTGATTATAATTTTTATTATAATTATTGGTTATAATTATCGCATCTGCTATTTGTACGACATATTTATATACACCAAGTATATAGATATATAATCGGATATAATTTCTTTAGTCACATATCAAAACAAAACAAACGTCACAGCGAGGTGCTTTGGAACTTATATTCTGAATTAATGTACTACATTTCTGTCGTACGAATAGCATCAGCCAAATAAATTTCAAAAATGTATAATGACTACGTAAATCATTATAATTTCTAAACAATATTGCTTTTTCACGAAAGAGTGATGTGACTTTACATTTTCTTGCGAAAAATTCTAAATATCGTGGCGGTGAGAAAAATAACGACAATGATTCACGTAAGATAATGGATTGAGAACGGAGTTACTAGTTTATACCAATGACGTCTTTTAGTGAATCATACGTACAACAACATCAATCATTAATATAATTGTAGACAGAAGTCTTATCTCGTATTAAATAATATCTGCTGATAAACTTGTATTTACACTTTTCAAGATTCTTAATAAATATGTCATTCTTGATAGTCGATGTACTTCCTCACACAATTGTTTTTCTTGTTCCTCTTGAACGCAACACTTAATAATCTAAACTTATAAAAGATAAATATATAACAATAGTTATAAAATTGAGCTATCTTAACAAGTATTCTAAAACCTAATGGTAGTTCTTCAATTCTGATGTTAGCCCATTTTTGTCCAAAGCTTACTACTCAACTATTCAAACGAAACTCTATCTCAAACATGACACCTATAGCCTACACTTATTTTATCAGTTAATATTGAACTATTTACCCTCCATTTTTTACGCAAACACTATCATTGACCTTAACAAGCACATAATAAAAGTCAATAAACGCCCATATGGAAAATAATTGCTTCAACAAAATCCCAAACATGTTCCTCTCCAAACAACTTCCGAGCAACGTCTCGTATTCCCAAAACGAAGGCCATCGACCAATTTTTAGCCCTCGCTTCTCTCTTCCTCGCGCGCGCGCGCCGTTACTGCGCAGACAAACATATAGAACCGAGCTCGTGCTATACCCCGGGCTCTGCCGAAAGACGTCGGTGTTTGTTGCCGCGATTCTCACGAGATTACCGCAGCGGTTGCGCGAATCCTGCTCTCTGCTGTCGCGGCAGCTTTTCGCCGGTGCAATCTGGCGCGACAGAGTCATTTGCGGAGAGTCGTATGCACGTGCTGGTCGTGAACAGCATCCGCATTTGTTTGTAATATTACAGGATGTTGGTTTTTCGGCAGGGTTAGTCATTCGCTCTTTTGTTGCTTCTTTTTGGTAACGTGAAATCAATTGGATTATTGATTTGGTTATTTTGTAACATGGGTTGATGTAATTTGTAATTTTTTGTTGTGTATTCATATTCATTAAATAGAAAATTTTAGGAGTGGTGCAATAAATTAATAACCTTGTTGATTATTTAATTAAATCGTTAACGTATCATCTCACTTTAAGAGCTGAAAAAATTTAACGTTCAAGCACATGGGTTTTATTATTTTTACAAACTCCTCAATTAATTCTCGAAAACTATCTTATAACTTTGTTTGGTAAGTCTATAATGTTTCCAAAATACTACACTTTGAATTATAATCGGATCATGGTTCTTTTTCACTTTTTTTTGAAGAGCAGTTTCTTTTTTTTCAACTACGTAACTTGTTTTTTTTATGTCTTTCGCTCTTCGTTTTTTACTTCGCCTTATGACTTCTTTACTCTTTTTTCCCTGAGGACAAACTCACAGTGTACAGCGTACTTAACAGCGTACAGTTTGTTAATGTTTCTGTATCCATATCATTTATATTCGCTTATTTAACTTCTGTTTCAGACTTTTTGTTGTTTCAATTTTTTCTGCACTTCTGTCATAATTGACTTAACCCACTCTTGATGGTCTTCATAGTAGGTTCCAAAGTGAATCTCACAAATTCTACTTCCAAATATTACAAGATTTACAATGACTTGATTTTATACGAGAATATCTAAGATTTTATTATTATATTTTCTTGAATCATTGGAATAATATTACCTAACAGAGATATAAAAACTCACGCCTTGGCCTGGAACCATTATAAGATACTGTTGATTTTTTTTCAGGAATAACTACGTTATTATTTAATATCATTTCTACTTTTACTGCCTTTTTCCTTATAACATCATACACAGTTTTTGCAGCATTATATAATACATTTCACACGATCTTATAATATACACAATTGAATGAAATTCGCTACACAAGTCTATAAAATCGCAAAACAAATAAATGCTAAATATGTCCGATTTAAATTAATGAGTGAGTATAATTAGAACTATACTCACGCGTTACACACAATCTTCATAACATACTTTACACTTTAAGGTGATAAGCGGTCTACCCTTTACCGACTATTGCAGAGACTAGTTTTTCTCATTCAATTTTCAATTTTAAGAAAAAATCTTTTTGATACCTGTAGTCCTTTACTAAATCTACAACGTTTCAAAGAGTTTTTTTTCTGGAAATTCGAAATTGAAAGAGAAAAATGTATCCCTGTAATTGTCGGTAACAGGAAGGCCGCACATCACCTTTATAGTGTTCTAAAAAATCATAAAAAAATTAATAAAGTAATAGCTACTAAAAGAGTTCACATGCAGTTCGAAACTATCGTCTCCAGTTATCTAGTTTCATCACTGAAGTACTGGCAAAAGTTATATCACCTTCTAATTTTTCTATTCATGATTGTAAAATAAATGAGAAAGACTATAGCTTTCGTGATGGGTGGCTCCTAGATGACTTCGATTGTCTCAATAAAACTTGAGGATTATATTTTTAAATATGTATAGTTAGCAAAAATATAGTAAAATAAAAATTTAATTTTGGAAAAATAGCCTAACGAGAATTCCGAAGCTTCATCTACGAGGAAGCAAAAGGTAATACAAAACGATTTTCTTAAAGGCAAATCAAACCATTATATAACGTTGCAGATATTAAACTACAAATGCTACTCGAAATCTCTCAAAATAGGCCAGGCCTCTTCGTTTTAAGAACTTGATAAATCCGATCAAAACCTTTATCAGCAAACGTTCACATCCTTAAATAATCTTTCAACTTCTCTCAGTCTTCAAAATCAGGACCACACTCGATTACACATTGGCATCGTGCGCCCAACTGTTCTACTTCACTCCATCTAACGCAACTCTGTTAAGCTCTCTCTCTCGGAAGCGCAAAACGTATCTCTGCCGCTCGGAGTTTCGACCGAAGCGCCAGGGGAACTGCTGGTAATCAGGGTTTTGTCAGAAGTGTTGACTACCGCGAGAATTAAACTAAACTCGCCTAACAGCTTCGCTGTGTCGAAAGAGAGAGAGAGCGAGAGAGAGAGAGAGAGGGAGAGAGAGTAACTATGAGCGGTGTCTCTACAGCTCGACCCTAACGAGCGGGAGCTAGCTGTTTCTCCGATAGCCGTTAAAAAGGCTTATTGTTTTGTTGCGCGACGCTGCGGTTGTGTACTCAATTGAGTTGCGTATACGTATATATATAGTTCGAGAGGGTGAATAGTGTCTTTAAGGTTGAATGCGATCCTCGCTATTGTTTTATGGCATTGTGATAGGTTTTCACGTCTAGCTATTTCATCCGTTTACTTTTCTTTCTTCGCAATTTCGAATATCCATAGTGAACAAAATATGTATTCACCTATCTAAACCTTTCTGAATTATTTGTCATATCATATTTCAATCAAACTTCTTTCTCGTTTGCAGATCTGAATAATTCAGATAAGCGTTTAACACAGTTTCTAAAAACACCTCTTCATCATCAAGTTATTCATTCGAATTCAACAGATATTCGTTGTAAATCCTGGCTCTTTCGATCCTCGAGAACACACACAACATGGATATAGAGAGCCTTCGTAACAACCCGAGAAGAAAAATCCACCCGCATAAAAGTCATATCCGCGGCAAACAAACGAATGCGCGCGCGGCAGGTGCAATACGAGCTCCGTCTGTCTCTCTGCGAAAGCAGGATAGAAAACATCTGGTGAAACGCATGCAGCCCCTTAACAAAGATTGATATGAATTAGGGAGCGGACATGCATTCTCATAAAGGGATTTTCTCGGCGCAGCGCTGGAAAAATCCTCGTGATGCATGCAACGCCATCGATTCTCTCGCAGCGACGGGCCGGCGGAGGTGCATCTTTCGCGGAATTCCATAACGGCGCGAGTCAGGGGGGAACGTATATAGCTGCCGCTGCATCGACCGCGCACACGTGCGCGGGGTGATAGTTTGTCAAGGTTGCACTGCACGAAGATTGTTTTTCACGATTGATATATAAGGCTGTGTGTGTGTATAGGCTTTGATGATGACTAAGGGGGAGTGCACGAACCGTCTTTCTGAAAATCGAAATGGTTAAATTTAGCTGAGACGTTTAAGCCGTTTTTCGTTGCGATATAATGTAAGGTTTTATATTATAAGTTTTGAGATTCATGCAAATTGCATAGCGTGGCAGAATGTTCTCCGAAAAGTCATAAATAAATAAACTATGTGAATAAATCAATGAATAACTTATAATTATCGTTCATGCTAAAGTAAACTTGCGATTCATGTTACGTTTATATTAGTACAAAGAACGTTCGACATGCTCGCAGTGAGAGGCGAGGGTTTGCGAGTACTTAATATTTTAATCATTATGACTGTTTGCAGCGTATATAGACGTCATACATCAAAGCTAATAATAACGCCGGCTATACATTGTGTTAACACTGCGTGGCTACATTTGTCTAGATAATTACGCCAATGCATAGAAGATTAAGGAAACTTTTGTTCAAGAAGACTGTTGCCCAAGAAGATTTTTAGGCAAGTTTCTAACAATGTTATTCAAGTCACGTTACGAAATCTCTATAAACTTCGTAGCTTGTGTTACAAGGTCGCTTTTATTTTTCTGTCATATATAATAAAATCTTCTTTGATCAGAGCAGTTACTAAGGCTTGTTTTTAAGATTTTTAGAATAGGAATAATATTTGTTTCACTGTGTAGTGTTTGAGCAGCACGTAAAAGGGTTGATTACGGAAAATTTGTGTTAACTCGGTCAAATACAGCCGTGTAAACAGTATTCGCGTCATTCGCTACTCTAAATTTTCTATGTGAATCTAAGCTATAAAATGAATGACATGAATTTGAAATTTGATTAAACTATGCTAATCGTTGGAACACACAATGATGAAAAGTAATGGAGTTTTGCTTATCAATTATTTTCACCGACTTTAGAAATCAATTAAATGCACTTTCTGTTTGTATAACCAAGTAAAAACCGTTGCAAGGAAAAAGTTAAGTTATTGATTTGCCGTTAGTGACCAGTCTTTGCGTATAACTATTCAATGAGGTGCTCGAATCGTCATTATAATAAAAAAAACTTTAAAATATTTTGGGCTTTATCATTATTATTTTTCATTGAACTCCTGCCGCGAGTTCCGCTTTGTGCGGAACAATAATTGAATAAAATCATTTTTTAATTGTATTATGAGAATTTATTAATTCACACAAACAATGCACTTTTGTGTGGTATTGATAATGAGAAAACATTAAATCCACAACATCCACAACAAACAGGCGACGTCGTATACTTTTCAACTTATCGTATGAAATATACATTATGCAATAACTACTATATATCGCATAATTCAATTGCGAGCCGCTAGAATAGTGCAAGCATAAATGCGAGTATAGAAATTTGATTTCCTTTGACGTGCGGATACCTGGCCGCTTATTACACAAAGCCTTTAAATTACCAATAAACTGTCAATAACCTTATCGGTAATATCGCACATACTCGATATATCACATTACAAAAATCAATATCGCAAAGATGATATAATACATTTTAAAAAGCAATTTCTTCACTTCTCACCACCTAAACTGTTTCAATCCAAACTAAATAAACAAATCGCTCTCTAATCCCTCTGAAATTTTAATAAGCGACTTGAACTATCGCTCGTTTCCAACAAACGCGCTAACCGCGCCCGTATATATACATGTACCGAGTTCGCAAGTGGGGCGAAGAGAAAATATTCCAAGAAACCTTTATAGCCACCGTGCATTAGCATCGCCGCCACCTCCTCTCCCCCCTTTCTCTCCACGTCGCTCGTGATACATATTTTTTTCAGAGAATTCCATAACACTAACTCAGCGACGCGCGCTCGCATCGATCGGATTGAATTATCCACGCCACGGGCAATAACTTCTTTTTTGCTCGGATTATATTCTTCCGATCGGTTGATTTACGACTGGCTAAGGCGCTCTCGCGAGCTTGCGCGGTCTCTCTAAATAGTTACGGCGCGCGAGCTCTGATGGGTTTATGAATATTCATTACTCACGGCGTCGTTGCACCCGCGAGAAACAAACTAAAATCGACTCGGGCTCGCAAGTCTATAAATATTCCTACCCGGTTTGTGTGTGTGTGTCGCCCTGGGGGGTAAATAAACTTTTCGGATGGGTCTTCGAGCGCAAGTTCGCGGCTACTTGGATCCCGGGATTAGTTTACCCTCGATTTTTGGGCTAAATCGAATCGACGAATTATTCAGTGTTTCTGAGGTGACAGGAAATGCGATGTGCAATTTAAAATGTTCGTGCCTTTTAAATGTGTTCGA
>JAPYZP010009725.1:0-10811 GCA_030522985.1 Torymus sinensis
ATGTTAAATTTCCATAAGAAAAATTAATATGCGTGTAAAACTTTGTTACCCTCGAAGTTTTGATGGAACACAAGTATTTTCCTTCATTTTAAGGTATAACAAAGATGTAAAACCACGTCCGAAAGGTGTGCCTTCAAAAAAAATTTTTAGCATTTTGGGATGGAGATAAGTGCTACTTTTTTTGAGATTTCCTCATATACCAAAATCGTGTCCCGCGCCACAACACGCCGCGGTCCGCAGCAGCTCAGAACTAAAGAGCGTGCAACTATACTGCAGCACACACGGCGAATACAAAATAATCGCTGCAATTTACGAGAACGCGAAGTCGCACACCGGCGGTATAGTTAAACCCCCCGGTGTGCCGGCGAAATTTTAGAAACGATTAGATTGATAGCGACGAAGGAAATCTTTCTCCCGGCCCCGCGCGCGTATATAACTATCATTTCGGCCAGTCCCAAAATTACCTAATGCACTCCGCATTATGCGCGCGCACACCTTCGTGATGCAGCGCAAGCCTTTAGGGCCCAGACGACTCGCTCTCTCTCTCTTTCCGTGCACTTTTTGGCGTGCGCGTCCGTTTCTCGGAACGTATTTCGCGGTGATTTCGCGCATCGACGAGTGGAACGAACGAAGGAACGAACGCGCGCGCGCGTGTGTGTGTGCGAGTCTCGTATCGTTTGCTTTTTTCAGAAGAGAGAGGAGGAGGAGGAAAGGAGGGAGAAAAAGTGTCATTGCTCCGGGTTGTTTTCGATTTTGACGCCTCGCGATAATTTGCAAGTTTCGTGAGCGAGCGAGCGGTTTTTTGCAGAAATAAATAGACGCTGTCGAGGAATTTTTTAATTTTTTCCAGCTTTGGGATTTTCGGGAATTATAATGGGCGCTGCTGTTTTATTTTTTTGGCGAACAAATTCAGCGTTGAAAGTAATTATAAGACCCGTTTATAAGTGCGAAATTCAAAGTGTAAATTGGCTTGCCGGTGGAGGGGTATTGTTGCTTTTTTTTCGATTTTACATGAATAATTTTTCGAGAAGGATTCGTTTTCGAACTATACTTTTTAACGCTTGATCGTGTAACTCATGCTGAGAATATGTTTACAGTAAGTAATTAAATTATCATTAAAACCACAAACAATAATACTGATATTAAAATGTGCTAATAAAATATCACTTATCAAAAATCACCCAAGTTAAGTTGCAATATACGAGTCTCAAAGAAGCTCCAAATCCCGACCAACAATTCAAATTCAATCACAAAACAAATACGCATACACGCGATATCGCTCGGAGTCGTACCAGCCATAGTAACACGCAGCATCGTAACGACGAGCCCGCAAACTGTCCCTCGTCCGTAAGCACCTACAAATCCACTTACACGTCCCCGCGAGCATCAAAACATTGTTACACGTCGTCGTCTACGTCTGCGCGCGTATTATATAAGGGGGTGCGGGCCCGACGCACGTGCGTGGGAGGACATAAAGAGCGACTTGGGGATCTTTTAATTTGAGACGAAATTCCTCTCGAGCGTGTGCGTGCGCGTTTGCGGGGAGCCGCAGCTCGAGGGGAGTGAGATATATACATGCTGTCTGTCTATCTCTCACTTTCCTCCACCCCTAAATTCTAAAACACCCTCGCTGTGTGGCCGGCCGTTCGAGCGTACGTTCGAGTTTGTTGCGAGGCCTGTACTCTACACGCGGGGATGTTTGGATTTTCGCCGCGAGCGAGGAGCGCGGAGGGATTTGTTCGGGGGATGAAGTTTCGCGGATTGTGAATGTGATTTATGGCAGTGCGTGTGATGTGGTGTGACGTAATGCGCGCGGATTATTTGTTTGCACCGCGGAGGTCGAGCTGTAAGGTGACGGCAAAAGTGTTTGATTATACAGGAGTGATTGTCGACGATACTTTTTATTCTTGATGGTTTATTATTATTATGCTATTTTATAAAATAATAAATTGTTTGTGTGTAAATCAGTTTTTTCTCTTTTATTAATTGCATTTGAGGTGTATGGTGCTGTTTCGTATTTTTGTTCTTTTTCTTCAGTTTTTAATGTCGATGGCGTCGCAGTCGTGAACAAAAATGATTGGTTATACGGTAACCAACTGATTTTTAAAAATAGCAAGACAAACCAATCAAAATAGTTAACACGTAGTAACTATAATAATCGGTTATGGTAAGTATTTTATTGGTTTATTATACTAATGCTTGAATAGATGAGATCCAATCAGTTTGTAACCTAAATATAAATAATTAAATTGATAATAAATAAATAATGTTCTTCAAAAACTTTTATCACCATTGTTTTAAAGTATAAAACATTCTATATTCCCATCGCTCGCAACATAATCACACCCCAAAAGCCACTTTCTCCAAAACGTTCGTTCGCAACAACCCTCCGCTATCCTACACTAGCACCACTACCAGCACACACGACGTCGTCGTTACGGTATTTATGCCCCGGCGCCAATATCCCAAAATTAAAACTCACCGGGGAGCGATATCGCAAATCACCCGGGCGAACTCTACTCGCCGCGCCGCGCCGGATAGGTATAAAGCTCGCGTTCGCGCACAATGCACCGAGGTCGAGAAACTCGCGAGCGCTCGTGAAAAGTGTCTCTCTCTCTCTCTCTCTCTCTCTCTCTCTCTCTCTCTCTCTCCCTCCCTCTCTCTCCCCCGCGCGCGGCGGCGCGAGCTCCCACACATGTCAAACATGGCTTTTTGTTTACCTGGCTGTACATATATATATAGGTGTTATGGTGCTATGGCGTAAATTTTGTCGGGGAAGTTGAGTTTTTAAGGACGATTTGATGAGGGTGATGCGGTTGATGCGATTGTTGATATGTTCTTATAATATCATGATATTTAACGGCACCTCGAAACAATAAGTATTTCTTTTTCAAAATTACCAAAAATTAAAAAAAAAACAACAAATAATAAAATTACATATTTCCAATATACCACGTATCTTGGATTTACCCCACAATTAAAACAGCTCTCTCTGTCCCAACTATATTTATCCCTCTGAATCTCGCGTATAATCACTTCACATCAAAGGTCAGCCCTTCCGCGCCCGTAAGCAAATAAGTGAAATTCGCAGCTATACGCGCGATGCCGGCACAGTGAGCGTGATAGATGGTGCGTCGAAGCCCTCGTCGAGAGAGAGAAGAGCGCGCAGCCGCCGCAGAGTTACGGGTGAAATAATGAAATCTCGGGGTTCGATAGGGCGCTGAGGGCCGCCCTAAAGGACTAAGAATTTCAATCTGCGGTCACGAGGAAAGGGGGGTGGCCCCTCAGATATCTCTCTCTCTCTCTCTCCCCTGTAAACCGCAGGGGTGATCTCGAGAGCTAAAAAATGATCGCGCGCGAGGGTCGTATAGACGACGACGTTCTAGATTGTTTTCTGCATTTGGCATCGAGCGAACGCCTTCGACGGATTTTTTTTTTCGTTCTTTTTCTCCGAGTGAGTGAAAAGACGAATTCTTTTTCGCCGCCCCCGCCCCCCCCCTCCACGCTGGGACTTTTTTTTATTAGGAAGCGGAATGCCGAAGGAGCAGTTCGGGAAGCGCGAGCGATAGCGGTGGAATGCAATTATAATCGGCGATTCGGGATTTTTTGTTATTAATTTTGTCAGGGCCATCACGGATTTACGTCGCGACGGGAATGTGTCCTCGGGATTGATGCTGCAGTCGAGATTTTTCGAGGGAGTCGTCGTTCACTGTATTATGTAGGGATTTTTTTTTATTTTTCATTAAATCTCGTCAACTGTTTTTATCGCTGATACGAGAATTACATTGTTGTAAAATATCAGTGCTGTTTACGTATAGATATCAGAATTCACAGTATTCAGTACATTTCTAAATAAAATTTTTACATTCTTAAGAAAATAATCTCCACTCAATTTCCCGACGAATTAAAGGCGATGGCAATTTGACATTCTTGCCGCGTTTATCTTAATGTACAACGGCACAGAGCGCATCCCATTATTAATACACTCGAGGGCGCATATACTTTTTCCTCCAGTCCCGCGCCGAATTGTCCCGGCGCGCAGAACAAACGTTTTATCCGGGGCGAACGAAATTTCGCAGGAGTGGCCGCCGCGCGCGGTAAAAAATCAATCTGAAGTAGTAAAGCAGCCGCACTCGACTCTCCCACCCTTTTGTCTTTCGAAATATTCGCAAACGCCATTTCGGGCACTCGGCGCTCCTTTAATTGGCTCGTTTTCTATTAACTCCGCGAGCGAGAGAGACAGAAAGAGCGAAGATCCTGCTTTTGAAATATCCTCCGCTCCTATAGTGAATTATTTTATACCGCGAAGTGCTTCGCTCTTCGCTACATGCCTGTATATATATACGCGTAGAGAGGGAGAAAATATATAAATGAGTCCCGAGCTGCTACTCCTGCTGCTGCTGCTGCTGCTGCTGCTCTCCGTCGTCGTCGTCTTTTTCTTCTTCGTCTGGCTGAAAGAAAGCTCGGACGGCTTTGACGCGAGAAGACGCAAATTAAAGCATCGACCGACGACTCGAGGGTGTTTATTTCTCCAGGTATAAGGAGGAGATAGCGAGAGGGAGGGAGAGCGACAATGTTGCGCCGTCGAGGCCACCCCCCCCCCCCCGTCCGTCATTGTTCGCGATAATTATGATTTTCAAACATTTATATATTTTAATTAATTGCCTTGGCGAGGATAACCCAGTTCTTCAGCTCTTGGAGTCCTCATCGCGCGGACGATCTTTCGCGCGACCTTTGTCAAGAGCGTTTTATTGATATACTGTCCGTAAAATTCACTTTAAGGAGTTCCAAATTTTTCAGAAACATTCCATTTTTTTCTATACAATTTTGCACATAATAATAAGATATGAGTTTAGTATAACCAAACCATATATATGAAATTTTATTGAAAACCATAATAATAATATAATAATGATACAGTCGAGCCTTCAAAATATATCAAAATAAACGTCGACGCGGAGTATAATTTTAAAGAGCGCCAAAAATCCGCGATGCGCTAAAATTGCCTCTCAGCGCAATGTATAATTGTTTAGCAGCGGGCGCTGCAGCGCACGTGAGCGAGCGATGGAGAAAGGAATAAAGTTAACGGGCCTGGCTCGTGTACGATAAAAGGCTATCGGGCATGGCCAACTGGCCGTTGTTCGCCATCACGGCATATAGCCGGCCTCTCCCCGCTGGATTTGCATTTTTACAACGGCGGAACGTACATTTTGTTAACGTTGAATTTCGCTGCTGTGCGATACGCCGCCGAAGGTGCGGCTTTTCCTGCTTTTATTGCCATTTTTTTTCGGCGCAGTCCCGGTAAAAAATTTTTTAATTTAATATATTGCTAGCGTGCGAGCATGATGAATCGCATACAGTCTAAAAATAATAAAGATTCTTTCAAATTTACTTTATAAACAATATTTCAAGTGTATAATGAACAATTCAATTGTAAGACTGCGTAGGCTGCTGCTACAGATATTTCTATATGGCTTTTCTAAATCGGCGAAGGTATCTCGAAAACTGTGACGCTATAGGCTTTTAGAATTTTGGAGAGCATATTCAAAATATCGTCATTAGTAACATATCTCTTTTTCTTTCTACTCTACAGAAAACTTTTGGCGTTATTGACGAAAACGTTCATTTTTTTTACGTTTTATCGCGACTCTTCCATAAGATACCGTGTTAAATTTTGTAACTTTTTGAGCTTCCCTATAGTGCAAATAGAAATCGTGCCATAGCATGCCATATCGTACTAAATTATGTCATACTGTGCCAAACTATGCTACACTGTGCGACAGATGTGCCAATTCGAACATTTGGCAATAATTTAGTCATGGTATATGGCACAGTGTGATGGCACAGTCCCAAAATTTTAAAATAATACTTTTTTTCTTCCTTTCTCTAAATCCTATAGCGCAATCTCGCATGGCTCGGCACAGTCTGACATGGATCGCCACAATTTAACATAGTATGGCACGGTGTGGCTCAGTTTGGCATGGATCGACACAGTTTAAGGAAGTATGGCACGGTATGGCAGAGCTTAGCATACTGTGTTACAGTGCATCGTAATGTGGCATAGTTAGGCATAATCTCAAGTCTTGAGAAGAAAAATTTGTTGTCTTTTCATGAAATTGGAATAAGCATGCCATTACACTATGCCAAAATGTGCCATACTATGCCAAAATGTGTCATACAATGCCAAAATTTGTCATACTATGCCAAAATGTGCCACAGTATGTTATACTATGTTAAACTGTGTCGATCCCTGACAGATTGTGCCGATCGATGCCATTTATTTTTAAATTTTGATATCTTACCATACTGTGCCAAGCCGTGCCACACTATGCCATGCTATTATTGCCAAATGTTCGAATTGGTACATATGAAGCACAGCGTAGCCTAGTTTGTCATAGTTGGTCACGATTAGACATAGTGTGCTCTAGTCTGGCATGATTTGGCACATTAAACTATTTCCAGCAGGGTTATACCTATCTCATAAGCGGTGCTGTTAGGCTTTCTGAAGTTTACAGATGTTGTATGTAATAGTATACTTAATAATAATAATAATAAGAGTCTACCCTGCAAATTTCAAAAGATTCTATAGAAACTCATTTAACTGGCGAGCGTCCTTAAACGAAACTGCACTGCGAATTATAGCTTTGCCAATTTATGCAGATATATAACACCACAGCTACACAAAAACTCCCTAACTACCGATGCACCGTTCGCCATTATATATAATATATTCCAGTTCGATCTTCGGGCGCCTCATAAAAAAATCACGCATATAAGCTTCCGCAGCCCTCTTTGACTTATTCTCCCTCAAAATGAAAGCCAAAAGAAAAAGCCAAAAAATTCCCCGCGCCGAACGGCAGATATCACCCGCGGACAATAGACGCAGCACCTTTTTAGAGAGTGCACACGTGTCCGGGCGCACGACCGAATCCTTTTTCTCACTTATTACAGAGCGCCACATGCCGCGCACGCGCACGCGCGACTTCCTTTCGTGCGAGGCACACGCACACTTCACATCATGTTTGTTTATTTGGATGTAGCTTTTGCGCGCGCGTGCTTAGAAAAGTATATGTATAATATGGAAAGAAGGGGGAAGAGAGCGAGCTTTTTGAAAAGAGCTATACCTACCGACGCTAGCGGTGTATGCGCTCGTTTATTTTTGAATTAGGCTTTGGACAATACGCGAGCGCGTTATATATTATATATGTTTCGTGCCGGGCGGACACGCGACCATATAGGCATATATACCATTGTGCGTTTTTACGAATGTCATATTTTGTTTTTTTCTCTTTCTCTCGTCAGTTTTTTAAGTCACGCGAGTAGTTGTGCGCGCTGACACTTTTCGGACGTGGTGCCGCGCCGCGCGTCGCCCGGGGTGCAATGTGATTTTCGGACCGAGGCGTTTGTATATACATATGTATACTCTATATATTATACGCGGAATTGTAAGAAGCGCAGCGTGCGAGCGCGAGGTGCATACGGTAATGCATAGGTATATGTATATATGGCACGGCGCAGACTGGCAGTTATACCTAAGTGTTTGCTGCAGCTGGAATCGGTCTTAGGTAGTCTATTGGTTTCTATAATACGCTTGTCGGCGTCTCTTCTCTGCAGTTCGATTGCTTCGGACTGTGTTATTTGCGGAGTGGCGTTTAATTTCGGATTGATTTTTTTTTGGTTTTTGTCGTTACAGTGTATTCTGACTTAACATTTTTAATTTAAATTTAATTAAATTAAAAACTTAAATTTAATGAGCACGTTGAGATGTCGTGGCAATTCAATAAACTTTTCAAATAAGTATTTTTCTTTCATATTTTTCACTGATTTTGAAAAATAAATTTCTTTTTTTACCAATGAATGAATGAATCGGGTGTTCAAAGTAAAAGTTGATCTCGCTATATAATTCAGGAATCAAAGTCAGATACTTTGCGGTGTTTACTCATGCGTTGGCGGAACAAACTTCTATATCTAAACTTTCTAAAGCTACGGCCTATTATTTAAACATTCCCGTTCTACATAGAATGAGTACGCGCGGTATAGGCGAAGGTGAGAGATCCACATCCATTCGCGAGTTTATCGGAAAACTTCACAAGGATTGCCGGGCGTCGTTCCCTCGCGAGTCGCCAAAAGCGTCTTTTCCTCGCAAACCCTCGAATCCCCAAAGAACACAATCCACGCAAAGAAACAGACAAACTAATTTAGCTAATGGCGGTATATAACTTCCATTCCTCTCGCATTATGCAAGCTAGCCCTTATAGTATAACATTTGAAGTTGCGCCCTCTCTCGCTCTTCGATTCGAGCGATAATTGGCTATAATATAAAGAGACCGTTCCGCGTCCTATCCTCGACTTACGCCAAGACAGCAGAACTCATTACAGAATCCGTTAAACGCCGTAAGTAAGTTGAACTTTATAACAAACTTTTTCGCTACCCGCAGAGGAGAAAGAAAAAAGCGGCGGCGGCGGCGGCAGCAAAAATCAACGCGAAACTCCCGGCGCCTTCCTCCCGCGGGGAAAAAGAAAAACCAATCGAGCAAGAAAAACGCGTAACCTAGCCCCCCGCCTATATATGTATATATACCTATATATACACCTACACCTACCATCCCGGCGGCAACTTCACAAGGTATATACACTCTCCCTCGTCGCTCACCGCCATTTTAATTTTCAGCGCGAAACTTTCTAATTACGAACTTTTCTGATTAATCACAGTAATTAATTAGTAGCCCACGGGCGGCGCCCGCCCTTTTGGGAGCCGAGCTCCCAGGGACGACGACGGCGACGTCGCCGCTGCCGCTGCTGCTTCGAGCCAGTTTGTTATAATATGCATGTATAACGCGGCGCTGCTGCTTTCTTCGCGTCCCGCAGGAGCTCTCCCGCGTGTATTATATACTTTGCTCTCGCCCCCCGACTTTCGGCCCCGTGTCGTGTTTTACATTTATTAATGTCGCAATTTCTTTTTTGAAGTGGCTTTACGAAAGGTGGGGAGGGCGATGATGAAAGCGTCCGTGATGGTATATGCTGGTGAACGATTAGCTGCGAGTGGATTGTTTATATAGGTACTGCAGGGGCCTGTGGTATTTAGTTACTGGTTTTGTTTAAGATTTTGGCTTTTGTTATTATATGCCCTAGCGAAAAAAAAATATTGAAGACATTTGAATAAAACTGAAGAAAACAGTTATTCACTGCAGATAAGTGCAGAAAAAGGTCGGAATTGAGACAAAGACAACAGTTATCTGCAGTTTTCTTCAGTTATTTTCAGTTCTAACTGTTATGTTCCAATTCCAAAGGCAAAAAATTGAAAATTCTCATTTTTATCCACTTTTCTTCAAAATTTTCTTCACTTTTCAACAGTTTTAAACTGGTTTGTTCGGTTATTAATAGTTAATATCAGTTTTATTCTGTTATTAACTGTTATATTCAATTATCGAACTAAGTTGTATATAGCAAAATTTTCCATGTTTTTTGACCATTTATAAACAGTTTTCTTCCGTATATAACTATTGTTTTCAGTTTTATTCAGAATAAAACTGTTATTTTCAGTTTTTTACTGATTTCTTCACTTCTTTTTCTTCGGGTTTCTTCCGATAGCTGCAGATATCAACTGTTATTAGCATTAATTTTTTTTTTCACTAGGGATGCCTTTTTCAAAATCTTTAAACCTTGGTTTTTAGGGTTTTATCACGTCATTTATTATTCGATGTCGGACGCTAAAATTAAAGTCACACCTTTATTTCAACTTCTTTAACATTCGAAAACTATCACTACAATTAAAGTATACTGCAAAGATCATACCGTCTACCTTTCACCGGATAATATATGGATTCATAAATTTCATTAACGAAATTACAAACACCTTTTCGTTTCAACCGCATTACCTTCATCCTTATCCCCCTTCACCAGCGCCGCCCGACGCACGTCCGTCCGAAATTTTGACATCATTTAACGTCACCTCCACTCACACCCGAAAATACCGAACAGTCATCCATCAGCCGTTGCAATTATTGTCGTTAAAACATCAGGAAGCGATCCGACCTCGATCATCGTCGCACTTTACTCGCTGTATACAACGCGCACGGGCTCTCTCTCTCCGCTTAAAAAGCCGAAGAATAAGAAGAACAAAATAAGAGAATCAGAGAAGCCGAATCTACTTTCCGACTTTTAATACTCGCGCGCCAATCAAACAATGCTGGGCTGCGGGCCGAGTAATCGAGACACACACTGCGCTCGCCGCCGCGGAAGTTTAATGAGGCGCTTTAATTGCCCGCGGATTTCGCACAGGTAGCCAATGACTCTGCGCAAAGGGTCCAGGGCCGCTCCTCGGTATATTTTTTTTTCGCGTGCGTTTTCGTTTTTTTCGTGTGGCTTTGGTTCGTTCTCTCTCTCTATTGGGCTGGTGGTTCGGTACTCGACGTTGTTGTTTTTTTCTGGATGTCGTTTCGACGTGTCTCGGAGATTCTTATCTTGCTCGGAAAGTGTGGTATGTGTTCATTTGGTGGTCTAACAAGTGTCGATTTTAGTGATAATGGGACTTGGTTAATAACATATGTTAAGAAGTAATAGATTTGATCTGGGATTGGCCCTTGGATAAAAGACGCGAGAATTCAAAATTAAATAAGCATTTTTATTTGATATATTGTTATTTATTGGAATGAAAATGATTAAAGTGAAAAGTATTAAATAAATAATAATCAAATTAATGTTGGTTATAGCTTAAAAAACCGCTGCCAATTCATTGGCACTTAGCTTCCTCAAAATAATTTATCGATTTCTTGTTTATTAAATTAAAATTAAAAAAATAAATTCACTAA
>JAPYZP010009727.1:0-11238 GCA_030522985.1 Torymus sinensis
CATATATATATATATACCTTACTCGCGGAGTGGGAGACGGGGCCCGATTGAGAATGAAGATCGCGGCACGCGCCAGTTTGGTGTCAGCGCTCGCCACGTCTTTCCGGCTTGCCCGCTAGTACTTAATTTCAGATCGCAGCGGAGTGAGATAAGAGTGAGAGAGCGAGAGAGAGAGAGAGAGAGAGAGAGAGATAGAGAGAGGCAGGTATAATTCGTCTCGACAATGTCGTGGCTGCAGCTGGCGGCGCTAGCGCTGCCGCTATTGTCGCAGCTCGCCGGCGCCCAGTGGCCGTGGTCCAGCGCGAGGACTCCGCCACCACAGCAACATGAACAGAATGCCCTCGATGGCCCGGCTGACCTCCTCCCCAGAGGTAAGTGTTTAATTCGCCGACCGGCAAATTTGCGCCCACTTTGTATGTATCATGTTGGCTGTGGCTGCTCCTGTCAGTTAGTTCCCTCGCGCTTTTCCGGGGGACTATAATAGTCCTATAATAATAGCCTGTTTGTGCTCGTTAAGAGAGCGCGGAAGTGTGTGCACGATTGCGAATCATCTACGCACCTCGAGGCTCAAAGAGTGCGTGCAGGCTTGATGATGGCCTTTGAGAGCTGATGCGCGCGCGCTCCAGTCGCCGGCGCCCGGTTCAGTGGCTCATTTTTTCTACCGTTATAATCAAGTCCCAGCACAGGTGAATCTGGAATTGAGCAAGTCCGACTCGTTCTTTCAACGCTGTAAATATAGTACATGTGGTCAATTTTTATGATAATCGACATTGCTATATGTCAAACATTGGTTTACTGCAGTGTGTTATTTATTTGTTCTTGAATCTAGAAACTTTGATATTTGTTGGTTCTCTATCATCGTTGGTTCTCAATTGTACGAATATTTCTATACTATATTTTAGTCTCGAACGTCATTTTTTCTTTACATTAAATTCACAAAATATTTATAGTGAAGTGTGTGTCATCAGTAAAGACTAGTGCTTGAACCGGAGCAACCCAAGAAGACTGTCTCTCGATAAAATTGTCGCTTTATACTAGATAAAAATTCAATCTCCACATCTTTTAGATATTTATACTTTATATATGAGGAAATCCAGAATTCAACTTTCAATCCCATAGCAACTGTGTAACAGCAAGTTCCGGCGTAGCGTGGAAAGCGCGCGCGGCCTAGCGCACTCTTCGGTGGCATCTTCAATATTTTATTACTCTCGAACCTTTTAATTTAATACAAATTTAAATTTTGCGTATTTGTAGTTTCCAATAAAAAAAATTATTTAAAAAAAGAAATGAATTTTTTATAAATATTACTCTGAATTTCTGGATTTTTGATGAAAAATAACCACACTATTAGAAAGAGTAAGAGAAAACCTTACTGTGCAATTATGATCGAGTCCCACAGAGCGCGTTTCGAGTGGCTGGTATTTGGTGGACGTTTGCATTACTGCTTGAAATAAGCACTGAGAGAAAGATAATGTTGTAGTTAGAATAGATCAATCTTTCATATTTTTATAGATAGGATTCATATTTATCGAATAGCCGTATCACATCAACAACTCTAATAATTAGTTAACTAAACGTGAGTCGAAATTTGTGTTCTGGTCAATACTAATCTCTAACTGAACACTATATCTGAACGCATTGAGTAAATAAATCTGTAATAACTACTATATACATTTATATTATAATAAATTTGTATTTGTCATTAGTCTTTTAAGTAGTAATACTGAATTATATATTTTCATTTCACTGTTCTCCTCGTCTGAAGAACCGTTTTTACAGTATACATCGGACAAGAGTTGGACTGGTTTTCTAAATCTTTTTTACGACTGACCGCCATAAAACTAATTTTAACGAATCTTTCCTAACTATTTATTTATTTAAAAATGTCATCCGTTGGGAGAATCACGAGAGTCTTAAAATCTCACGTATTTTTTGTTTTGAAGACACAATAGGATTACTTTATATTTTAAATTAGTCAATATCCGTATTTTAATTACTTATTAGCAACGGCAATTCGATAATGTGCTACTAGCTAATTTTACTAAAATTATATAAAAAATGTGTATATTTTAAAAATATTGCATACCGTCAAGGAACCATCGTAGAACTAGGTTTCGATCAATCCATAGACAAAATAAAGATAATTGTTTCCAAACGTTAATACTTTATTCAAGCATCTTCCATCATAAATACACCAACTTTGCGATTTCTGAAAAGAATTTTTCACAAATGACATGTATTTTAAGAAAAAAAATGATTAAAATATGCTGTTGAGTGACAACTGATGCCGTTTCCGTAAGCATGGACTGATTAAATAAATGATTTAATTAGTAATATAACATGGGATTTCTTTTATTGTAATCTTGTTATGTTTAATAATTTTTTATTGCGTAAAATTTGTATAACTTAGGCTAATAATTGTACACTGTGATAGTTCATTAGTACTCGGAAACTAGGATGAAGTTAATGCACTGTTATATTTGTGGCTGCCAGCGACTTATGGATGATTAATTGAACTGTCCTATTTGCATAAGATCTTAGGGATTTCTGGAATATCAGAAATTCTCGTTAAATATATAGTCACAAACTTTGAATTTTCTCATGCATCTCTGTCATAATCACTAAGCTTCGTTTCGTATGGAAATAACTTCTCGTACTGAGAACATGTATCAAGGTATTTATTTATATTATGCTCTCATTTACCCGACATTTGTGGCCACACCCTTATGGGAAAGCTTAATTTATTAGGCATATAAGTAGCAAAAAAATGTAAAAAATATAGCTTATAAGTTGTTTAAAAATGTTCCGAATCTTTTTCACATGTTTACAAGAGTATTAATCTGAAAAGTGGCCATATTAGCTATGCACGGTAAGTGCACATTTATCTAGTGTTTTTCTTTATTTAGTTATTCTTAACAAAGCTGATTTCATTTTTCAAGTGTCCAGAATCTTTTTTCGAGTAAAAGATAGATTCTATTTTAATGTATATTTATACATTTTTGTTGATTTTCTTAAAAAAGCTGATTTCATTTTTCAAGTGTCTGGAATTTTTTTTCTAGTAAAAGATAGATTCTATTTTAATGAATGTTTATACATTTTTGTCGATTATGGTTTAAGGAGATTTAGGGGTGTCATGCGGTGAGGTGAGGCTAGAGAGGGGTCCCCTCTAGCGGTGGTTCTCCGCCAGTCTTCGCTCGCCGCACACCTCCTCGCGCAGCCAACGAACTCAACGTTGTGTTTGTACGTTTTCACTTTCTTCTTTCTCAAATGCCCGATAAGCGACTCAGGTCCGTTTGATGTGTTTTGATTCTTTGATTATTTTTCTATCAAAATGAAGATTTTTTAACTTTATTTCTGCTTTTTCATAAAGGATTTTTATGTTTAAAGGCCTCATGACCCCACTCTATCATAATAATGTTGAAACTCGATTTTTAAGAATTACTTTCTCGAAAAAAAATGCGTAATGAAAAATACTGAAAAAATTCATGTAATCTTGTTTTAAGAAGTAACAAAATATAAACAATTCAGATTGTTGGCTACATTTTGATGTAACCCCTGTAACCTCCTTAAAAAAAGTTAAAAAATTTGCAATCAAATCGGTCTTTATCTATTTTGGCTTCGTGTGAAATCAATATCACTTCTTAGGTGTCCTTAATTTTTTCTTCATAAAAGATATACTATATTTTAATGTCTCTTTAAAAGTTTATTCTAAACATGCTTGCAGAAGCATGCATGCCAAAAATGTTCCGCTTAAGCTGGCCGAATGACCTTGAGTTACCGTATTTATGATTGTTAATATTATAAACAAGCTTCAAGAGAAACGATGTAATGATTTTATTGTTGTACATGAAAATCCTGCTGCTTAATCAATGATGCGGGGGTTCAATATTATCAGTTTTAGTTTCTCCATTACTATCAGTATAACGCGTACATTTCCACTACGTTATATTTTATCCAGCCACCCTTGTGATGTATTATACAGTATTGCATCAATAATGATTTCATACCGACTAACGTGGATGAAATGCAAAGAGGATGGTATACATATTGTGAATATTATGGATGCCGTATAGTGGATCTCTTTTTTTATTATATCACGATAGAATCATATCTAAACGAAGTTAGTTTTTTTAAGGCGGTCTTATACCTATAGACCTTTCTGGCCAAAATGATCTAAAATAATAATAACAAATATTATTAGAATAAAATAATGAAAATATATTGTAAATATAACTTATTTTGAATAAAATGAGTCAAGGCAGAGGTCCTTAAACTCATTTTATCCTCAGTTAAAGCATTTTCAAGAAAAAAAGTTTGTTGTAACTTTTCTCTGAGACCGCATGATAGATTTTCATAGGATAAAGTGAAAATGGTTTGCAATAATTTTTTCCATTTTTTTTTAAATTCGATACTTTGGACAACAGCTGATATATCCCATTCAGAATTATAATATTTCTAATTTAGAACTTTGAAATTTTGTACAATCTATGAAATAGTCTAGCTGAACTACAGATCCACGTGGTGCGTATAATCCCATAATGAAAATTAATTTATCCCTAAAAGCCTATAGGTAGTGTATACACTTGACCACTATTTGATGGATTCTTTATTGAAATCAGATTTTAACAGCAGGGAATTAAAATATCATATATGTATAATTTAGGATCTAATTAATATGATTACAATTTATAAAAGCCAGATATATTCTATAGAGCAGGCAGATACATTCATTTAACTAAATTTGAAGCTAATCTTAGTAACTTGAACAGAAACAACGTATGATGGGTAATTATTGTTACCACGTTTCCAATGATTATTTAAAAAGGAACACTTAAAATTTCAATTAATACATTTAGAATATATTTCTCAGTTTACTTTTAATACATATTTTATTTATATTAATTTACATTTATAATGATACAATCATTAAATAATTGTTAATTTAAAATGTAGCGATAGGTAATAATTAACAATTTACCAGTTGAAATCTATAAAAAAAAATGTATCATTTTCGGAACAATTTTTTAATCGACTTTGATGACCTAAAGATATCAAAAGGAAGCTTAAATTTTTGTTTGTAAAATAAAACGAACAGCCAATACATTGCTCATTTTAAAAAGTAGTACAACAATTAAAATTCAAGCTGTCTTTCAATATCTTTATATCAATGTCTATTATTATGTTTTCATTCAATGACCAATGTTCTTACAGTGCTTATTGTGAACAGGTAATAAATTCATCATTTACAACATTTTATTTTTGTGATCACATGTTTTGAAATATAATTCCAAAAAGAAACATCATTTCTACTTGTTACACATTAGGCGGGTAGTTCTAATGTTTATAGACTAGATAAATAAATACTTTCAAAGGCCTATCGATATCATATTTATGACATTTTAAAATTCACAAAATAAATTATTTTGTATCACTTAAAGATACAATAATTTAAAAAATTTCATACATGTATAATAAATAAATCCATTAAGATAACACGAAGAACAAAATATAACATAAACTAAAATAATCGTTGATATTTTTCAAGAGCAATGACTATTTGACTGTTGCTTATTTAGAATAAACGGATGCTAAGCATCACCAGCATTGCAAGTAAAGAGCCATTGAAAATTAGTCGGGAAGCACCCGAATGTTGGCACATACCGTCAATGTAAACGTAATTCCGTATACATTTGCAAATATTTTTATTTGAGCAACCTAATGCATTCTTTCCATCTGGACCCGATACCTGGAAACAGCTTTCATCTTCTCTTGCACACGATTCACCATAAACTGCAAAGAAATAGTTTGTTAAAATTATATTATAGTTGCAAATTTTATGACAGGAATTGGCGCTCTCCAGAGTCATTGTAAGAAATGAACGAATAATAACGTGAAGAATGTAAATATTATTCCAATCAACCACAGTCTTCCGGCTTGTTTACATTTCGGTATCAAATGGTTCTCCATAATAATCGTTGTCGTATTGTTCTAAGAATGAATTCTACTACAAGCTCTCACATTTATTGGGAATGAATAAAATACTTTCAATCTTACCTTTGTTAAGAATGCAACGCTTCTTGGTCTGGGCGAAATGAAAGCTGGGCCTGCACTTACACCTACCCTCATTGCACTCGGCACCTTCAAGCTTGCCGGTGCACTGATGCGATTCGACGCAACGGGCCCCAATTTCATTTGCGCCCGGAAGGCATTTGTTCTCGTCAGAGCTCATCACCATGTGGGGCTGACAGTCGCAGACCCGACGTGTTTTCGCTTCGTCGGTCACGTCGTCGTAGCACTTGGCCCCATCGATGTGTTCGCAGTCCGCGTCGCGACTGCAATCGCGCCTCAGGCCCGCTGCGATAGTAGAAGTAGGTGTAATGGTATCATTGTTACGAGAGCAGTGAATCAAGAATTTTCGCTAGCCAATGAAAGTATTTCCGCGTTTCTTTTCTTTTCCATTGTTTCCCCGAAATATAGTGAGTCGAATTCCTTCTCGGGCTATGAAATTTTCGGAAACGGAGATGGGTAGAGGTTTTGTGAGAGGAGCAGGATTCGAGGATTATATATACTGTTTCGCTGTTTTTGAATTACGGTATGAGAGTGGCATTCCATCTCTTTCTTTCATTCTTCTTAACGCGCGAAAAGTTATTCATGAGTATGCGCGAGTTCTTTTTATTTTGAAATAATAGTCTTACATGTTTCATAGCTGAAGAAAATATCTTTGGTTTTTATAAATTATGCATACCGACACTTTTCTATTATGGAAACATCTGTTTTTCACAATACTTTGACATACTTTTTTCTCGAATGAAGACATACATAGTTAATCTATGATTAACCACATAATTACCATTAACATTATATCGGTGGCTTAATTCCTAAAAATATCATGCGAGGTGTTTTTGACTCTATTTTTAAAACAATTTCTTTTTAACTGGAACAGTTTATTGCTGCTTTGATTTTGAAATGACCTTATTCTGTACTACAATCTAATTTAAATTACTACAATGTCTTACCTCTTTGTCTCGCCGATACAATAATGTCTCGCGTAGAGCAAATCTCATATGATCTATTAGTTGCGTTTGCACACATACATCCACCATTAACACACTTGAATGCCAACGATGGATTAAGGACACTTTTACAAGTTGCATCGCTGACACATGGAATCGTTATAGCTGTTTAAAATGTAACATTTAATTAAAATATGTATATAAACATTTTTATAAAACGTGCGGATAATATTATAATAGAATGGTTATATTACATATTATATTATATTACATATCCAAATTTTATGGAAAAATTTTAATTTTCTGTTATTAAAAACAACATAGTTTTTTGCATAAAATTATTATTTGTTAATTTCCAATGAATATATTAAATTAAATATGTTAAGAAAAATTAATTAAATTTTAATAAATCTTTTATTAATATAATTACAAATTTTAACTTACGCATATCTGCTTTGATACACAGTGAGAACAGAGAAAGAAGAAAAAATATGCAAATCATTTTGTTTTAATTTAGCGATGACAGTTTGAGTTTAAAAGTTTACTTAATTAATTTAAAACTAGATAAATAAGCTGACGTGAATGATTGACTAGAGCAAGGTGTTAACAGTGCGACTACCTGGGCACAACTCACTTCAACGAAGCTAGCGCTTCTATACTTAGTATTTATAAACATAGAAGAGATAATTCTTGTTTTGATAAATTCAATATGTTTGATACGTTTCACTTGATTTCTTGTTTGTTTGCAATGTAATCCATTGAAAGTAAATTCTTAGGAGAGTAAAATTAATTAATAGATTACTATTAATGAATGTGATACTATTACGAAATAATAGTATTACATTTACTCAATTAATAATATAAATAATTAATTATAGGTAACTATTAATTAATAATAATAATAATAATAATACTCTTCTGTAACAAATCATTGCTGGCTATTGTAACTTATTTGATGATGTGGATTACAGAATTTTTATTAAAATTTTTATAAATGTTATCAAATATAATCTTGCATAAATTCAATTCCTATTTTGTTGACACAAATAAGTTCATGGAATCTTATTACATTAGCTCAGTTTTCAATAAATTTAACCTTAATTGTCACATTAATATATTTTTTAGTGGCAATTCACATTTATCAACACTATTTTTTCACCAGATTCATGAGGAAATCCATAAACAGTTTACCTTTTCGTGCTCTCAAAGAATGTCAACATAATTTTTTAAAATGTACGTTTCAGAATTTTTTAAGTTAATACATCAAACAATATATGCAAAAAAAATTTTAACAATTATCAAAATAAATTTAATAAACAATAGGAATTTGTAGATGTGAAATTGTATAATATATTGCGATTATTTAATTTGAAACAAGCATTTATTAATTTAAAAAAATAAAAGTTTTTTTCATTTACATTCCTCGTAACTAATTCGACAATTCTTTATTATTGATGGTTGTAAAACATTCTCGTGCGTACGGTATGATAAAAAATATTTATATTTTTTTCGTACTTGTTCTACTTCAATGCTAAATCATTAATATCACACTTTGAAATGAAAATGCAGAAAAATTTCCTCGGTTTTTTTCCACGAGTCAACAGCCGCGATCATCGATACAACAGAAACTCCCCAGCATATAATATATACTCTCGGGCAAGAGCAGTCCGAGACGCAAAGGACGCGGCAGTTCTCTGGCGCGCATACTCAAATTTGTCGCGCGGCTGCGTTCGTTCGCGTGCAGCACGCGGCTTCGTTATCGTCGCGTGCTTTATTTGCTTGCAGTGCGCTATTTCGCAGGCTGCCGCCGCTATTGCGGGAGGAGGTTTCCTCGTTTCACAGAGACGAGCGGGCCGCACCGACTAATTGTTTAAAGCAGCTGAAGCAGCGCCGAGCGCAGCGAGCGAGCGAGCGAGCTTCGGCCTGCAATATTCAAGGAACTCGAGAGACTTCGCGAGGGCGAACTCAGCGAGGCGAGGCGATAAAGCGCCGCGCTCCAGGAATAATTCAGCTATAGCGCTGCAGTGTCGAGCGACGGCAGCATGCTGCCGTGAGCCGCGAGGTGTGCCTGCCTGACTGTATTCTGTATAGGCTATAGGTTAAACGCGCGAATCCTGCCTCCTGTAGCAATAGCATACTCTATAGAGTTTCCGTCGCCAGAAAAGTACGGAGCCCCGTGTTTTTGCGCTTCCGCCTTCTCTTTCTGCAATTTCATTTTCGTCCTTTTAGTCGGGGTTATTACCATTATTATTGACTTAGCAGTTCGTATCCTTGGGAAGAGGCTGTTGTTTAATATGGCTTCAGCCTTACGGCCTTTCTTCAATGGTGCAGAACGTTGGATGTTGGATGTATTTTAACGTTTGTTGTCCGATATCTACTGCTTTAGTAATCAGTGGTTATAAACAAACACTCTTTGTCTACAAATTAGCGACATTCTGTCGCCATCGATTACTAATACGGTAGATATCGGACCACAACCATTAAAATACATCCAACGTCCAACATCTTACATCATTGAAGAAAGGCGGTTAATGTTATGCTCTATGCATACCATTAAGGTATCATAAGTGTTATTATATCATTATATTTCTTTTCTTTTAATAAATCACTGTAATGATTACTAGTATTTATTCATTTTTCATAAATGTTCGACAATCTAATTATAATAAATTTATAAAAACTAAATATTTAGGTTTGAGTATATTTAAAAAGCAATATAGTTTAATATAAATAATTATTCTATATCATCTAGGATACGCATATCTTTATAAAAAAAGATTTGATATGAAGTATTTGTATTTAACTTGAATATTTTGTAAAAAAAGATTATGTAGACATTATATTGCTCACGGTATTGGAAACGTATGGGAAATATATACATACGCCATTCGAATTCACATGAAGGCATAATGTATGAGATGTATGGTAGCTCCGGCTAAGCCGAATTTGGGGAGTGTCTCATATTATCCCTAGATTAGTCCCAATAAATCAAGTAATTATATTAATAGATACTATTAAGCTATATTGTTATCACGAAAATAATATGAGACCAATATGGGAATTATTATATTTTCTGTCAATCTCTTCAGTATAGATATGTGATAAAATTATATGAATCCCGATTGTCGATAAGCAGACTAACAAGGAGAGCACCAGGGATGCGGGTCCTGGATTTGGCTAACACTCTAGGAGATACTTCTTTATGACTAATGATATGAGACACGTGTCTCGGGGTTTTTCTGAATGGGCCCTCTGTTCCGAGCCCCAAGCTATTTTATGTCTAAAATAAACAGTTTTTTTATGAAAATGAAGTTTATAATATAGTTTGACTTCTTTTATAAGAAGTCAAAAAAAGCTTTGATTTAAGCTGTGTTTCGTTAAAATATGTTGATTTCTTTAAAACTTATAGGCTATCAAAAATAGAGTAATAAAATAGCTTAAAATACCACCCGTTAAATGTTTGAAAAAGTAAGAAATTTTTAATCATTTTCTTACTTTATTTTTAATAGCCTATAACTTTGAAAGAAATCAACATATTTTAACGAAACAGAGCTTAAATCAAAGCTTTTTTTGCCTTCTTCTATAAACTTTTCAATCTATTTACATACCCGGAATATTTAATAATCTATAATGAAAGAATGAGACTCCATTCAGAAAAAAAATCCAAGACACATCATTATTTATCATAAAGAAGTATCTCAAATCAAAAACATGAATATTAGTTTTGTCTGGATACTTAATTCACACATGAATATTATACATATTAAAAGAGTTGATAATACAGCCGTAGAAGTAGCCAAAAATGTTTAATTTATTCGAATGAATCTCCACTATTTAGATTTAATGACGGAAAACAAATAAAAATAAGAGTTTAAAACTTTTGCAACAATTTATTTCTAGCTAACTAGTTTTGTGAAGGTTAACTGTGTTTACAACTCTTGACTATCCGATCTCAGCAGTGTCACTCCTGTAGCAATTTAAATTCAATGAAAAAATTAACTCTTGATATTTGTACATAATCTATAATATGCATACATTTATTTAAAATAAGTATCATTTGTCATTTGCGTTTTATCATCGGTTTGTATCATACTATTTTGTTTTTATGAATATATATATAAATTTTTATATATACAACTTGTTCTGAAAATGTATGTCTTACACAAGATCTTCGTATAGAGCGCGAAATTCTAAGAAACAAGTTCCATTACCATTTTTCGATATG